>JAJSOF020000041.1:20107833-20120533 GCA_025594305.2 Periplaneta americana
AACGAATTCTTTTACTTGTGATTTTTCTAAAAAAGTGCAATAACAAAACTATAATTAAACTGTTCAACTTGAAGCTATGGGTATCCTGTGGCCCAAAGGAGTATTATGTACGATAATGTGTTATTCTTTGTGCGATGCTGCCCCTTATATGGTCAAAGCTGGACAAGCATTATCTGTTGTATATCCTAAATTGACTCATTTTACTTGTGTGGCGCATGCATTTCATCGTGTGGCGAAGTGGTCAGAGACAATTTCTAAGTAGATTATTGATTTCATCAGTGAAAAAAAGTATTTCTCAAAGCTCCCAGTAGAGTTAACGTATTGAAAGAAATGTACCCTGAAATTCCATTGCCACCAAAGCCAATTTTAACTAGATGGGGTACATGGCTAGAAGCAGTTGAATATTATGCCGAACATATAGACTCTATTAACAATGTTCTCTTGCATTGGATTCTCTGAAGATGCAGTCTCAATTGATACTGCGAAAACATTTACCTGTGACATAAGTGTGAAGAATGACTTAGCTCACATTCAGCATACATTTTCATGCATCATAAAAACGCTCAAAAGTCTCCTAAATAGGCACCTTTCACTATCTGAAAGTTTTGAATTATAAATAGTACTGTGGAACAACTGAATCGTGGTAGAGGTAAAAGTTGCAGATGCAGCAAGAGCTAAGGTGGACACTGTACTTTCAAAAACCCTGGATATGAAGAACTACAAAAGGTTGTTGCTGTGATGAGTGGTGAATCAACAGTGAAGATTAACTTGACTTATCCCAGCAGACATTGTGAAATTGAATTATGTACCAGTTACTTCTTGTGACGTCGAACGCTCTTTTAGTCAGTATAAATCTATCCTCAGAGACAATAGAAGAAGATTCACTTTTCAGCACTTGAAAAATGTTTGTAACCTATTGTTATGGTAACAGACAATAAAAATTGTGTTTTGTTGAAACTACATTGGAAGATAAGGTACGTCCATTATATTTTTGTTTAGTTTGATTAAAATGTGCAATATTTAACGTACATAGTCATTTTTTTATAATTTTAAGTCCATATTTAATTCCATATTTTGGTAAAAATCCATATTTAATTCCATATTTTGGTAAAAATAACTACATATATATTTACATATTTCATATATTTTTAGTCCATATAAATCCGTTCCCTGGTAATAACCTTTTGTAATACGATTTTTGTAGTAAATGTTTCTTCGCTCAGGTAGCCTAAGAAGCAATGAACACCTTTAAGTTTGGAGCCTTTGAAATCTGATACCTCTGAAACGTGTTTCTAGGGAAGAGTATTTTAAATATGGTTTCAAATATACCGACGAAAATGACTTGGCAATGCGGTGTTTATGGAATGTGTTTTTCTCCGTCCTTTAAGTTAAACTGTTGGCTTGGTTCACAATAAACCGGTAACGACAACTGAAACGAGAACTGAAATATTGTTTAAATATATATAATGAAAAGTGAGCATTCGTAATTAACGAGAAACTTGCAGGAAACTTGAACGTTAATTCACTCTCTTGCCATCATAAATCTATTTTCTCGTATATTTTGTAGCAAGAATGTTTGTTCATCATCCATTGTGTCTAACTAACTCAGAAATTCAATAGAATCACTTTTAGAATTATGCTACGTGTGTCTGACCAGATTACCACCAGAATTCAATTCTTAATGAACTGGACTCATTTCAACGTCATTATCACATTCATCTCATTCAGACGCTAAATAACCTAAGATGTTGATAAAGCGTCGTAAAATAACCTACTAAAAAAAAAAAAAAAGAAATGTTTCAGAACATGGGAGGATTTACTGCGGGAGGAAGAAGAATAAAGTACATCAGATTTGTTGATGATATGGCCTTGTTAGCAGCAGAGGAGACGATACTAAGCTATATGCTACGGGATCTCAATGACAGCTGTGAACAATAGTATGGGTTAAGCATAAATTCAAACAAGACGAGTACTATTGTCAGAGGAATTCCAAATGAGGAAATAGAACATGTGGTCGTGTTCAAATACTTTGGGTGTACTATAGCCAGTAACATCAGCTGTTGCTAGGAAATGAAATTGAGGATACGAACCTTTTAGTAGAAAAAGGATCATCTTTTGTGGACCCCTAGAGAGAGAAAGAGACTAATGAAGTGCTGAGAATGAACTGCCTAGTGATGGATATATTGGAAGGAATCGTGAATCGGATATGATTTTGGGGCAGAAGACGATAAACTACATCAACAATATTGATCTATGTGGAGAGAAAGAGGAAGGCAATAAATGCCTTTCAGTTGTGATAATTTTGGAATGTGTTTCATGTGTAAAGATAAGCTCAAAAGACTATCTGTTTACACGTGGATCTCCTTTAATATAATGTGCAAATTTTTAATGTAAAATTGGACGTTTTAATACACAAATACAATGAGGATTATTCTTCTACGTACCGCATCATTGCTGTTGCTGTTTGGGGAAGAGCAACATCCTCAACAGGAATTATGTTTGCTGTGAGTAATTGAGTACTTTTTATTTATAATATTATATAATATCAGTTGTCATGTGCATATCTGACTATTAAGCAATTTCTTCTCAGTTATTGTTTAGTCTTCTGCCTGAAATATATTGAAAAGTTCATTACGTCACTTTCTTTTGCCATACAATTGGAAGCAAAATGTTTACGTAAAATACAATTTTAGGCATTAATACATTAAGAGTACATCTTCACTGTTCCTACCAAATTTTGTATTAGGTTATATTTCCATTGTTTCTCTCATAGAATTGTTACTTAATATTACAATAAATTCTTTCACATACTTGGTATGGATAAAAGAATGCTGTTGATGATTTTCAATTTGTTGTAATAATTAATAAACACGGTATACACACAATAAATCTGTCATTTATCCAAATTCTCCTTTTTATTTACGAACACACTTGAAAATGTTCAGCTTGTCAGCTACTGCAGTACAGATGTTTTCAATTAGAAATTCTATCAATACGCTCTCCAAACATCTTCACTCTTTACTTGACGTGTGCTATAATGAAATATCATTAGGCACTACTTACATTTCTGCTATAAATTGTCTCCTAATACAAGTTCATGTCTGAATGTATTATGAACTTAAACCAAATATAATTCACATCTTTGATTTTGTAATATTATACATTAGGAATATGTAGCACATATATTGCTTTCTCGTGTTAATTAACTAGTCAACAAAGGAAACCTAGTTAATTAGCACGTGAAGACAATATAGGTATATTCACAAGATATATTATACATTGTTAGAAAGCACACTAATTAGTGATCAATTTGGCATATTAACTGTAATAAAGATAACAGGAAACTAATGAATTCAGTTCTGCTTTATACCGGTAATAATAAAGTCATATGTTAATACATTTGGAAGTATTTGATGTTACTTTATTGTGCGTAAACATAATTTTAAAAGGTTTGTTCACGATCGAATTCGTAGAATAATGTCTGTGATAGTGGTTCATTAAACGAGAGGTCCTAGGATCGAATCCCGGCATATTTAAACAATTTAGATATCCTATTTAATATAAAGTAATCTTTAGAATAAAGTAAGTACATACTTACTTACTTACTGGCTTTTAAGGAAGGAACCCGAAGGTTCATTGCCGCCCTCACATAAGCCCGCCATTGGTCCATATCCTGAGCAAAATTAATCCATTCTCTATCATATCCCACCTCCCTCAAATCCATTTTAATATTATCTTCCCATCTACGTCTCGGCCTTCCTAACGGTCTTTTTCCTCCGGCCTCCCAACTAACACTATATGCATTTCTGGATTCGCCCATACTTGCTACAATCCCTTCCCATTTTAAACGTCTAGATTTAATGTTCCTAATTATGTTACGTGAAGAATACAATGCGTGCAGGTCTGTGTTGTGTAACTTTCTCCATTTTCCTCTAACTTCATCCCTCTTAGCCCCAAATATTTTCATAAGCACCTTATTCTTAACCTATGTTCCTCTCTCAAAGACAGAGTCCAAGTTTCACAACCATACAGAACAACCGGTAATATAACTGTTTTATAAATTCTAACTTTCAGATTTTTCGAGAGCAGACTGGATGATAAAGTCTCTCTACCGAATAATAACAGGCATTTTCCATATTTATTCTGTGTTTAATTTCCTCCTGAGTATCATTTATATTTGTTACTGTTGCTCCCAGATGTTTGAATTTCTCCACCTCTTCAAAAGATAAATTTCCAATTTTTATATTTCCATTTCGTACAATATTCTGGTCACGTGACATAATCATATACTTTGTCTTTTCTGGATTTACTTCCAAACCTATCTCTTTACTTGCTTCCAGTAAAATTCCCGTGTTTTCCCTAATCGTTTGTGTATTTTGTCCTAACATATTCACGTCATCCGCATAGACATGCAGCTGATGTAACCCGTTCAATTCCAAACCCTCACTGTTATCCTGGTCTTTCGTAATGGCATACTCTAGAGCAAAGTTAAAAGTAAAGGTGATAGTGCATCTCCTTGCTTTAGCCTGCACTCAATTGGAAAAGCATCAGATATAAACTGCCCTGTGCAGTCTCTGTAGTAAGTTTCACTGAGAAACATTTTAATTAAACTAGTTTCTTGGGAATACCAAATTCAATAAGAATATGATATAAAATTTCTCTCTTAACCCAGTCATATGCCTTTTTGAAAACTATGAATAACTGATGCACTCTACCCTTGTACTGCCATTTTTTCTCAATTATCTGTCGAATACAAAATATCTGGTCAATAGTTGATCTATTACGCCTAAAAGGACTAATCGACGAACCAAGCTCTCAAGGCTGTGGAAAATAAACAACGCGCACATTTTGCCTAGTTTATCATTTTAATTTAATATTTAAGGAATATAGAAACAACATAAAGTTTAAATATATTATAGTGTTCAGTGTTAAGGAATTGCTCTATGTTGCCCCCTTTTTTTTTCTTTTAATTTTATTTAAGTTTTGAGTTACTGACAGTGTAAACTTTTACATGGCTGAAGGGCCACACATTCAAAATATTATGAGTGATTCACAAAATACAATTAATACCGTGTCGTCAGATAGCGTTAAATTTCAGCTTCCTACGAATCTGAAGACTTATTCACGAATGCGTAATGGTACGAAAGAGCAAGATCAACCTAACAAGATGAAACCAAATCCTGCTACATCTAGCATTTCAGAATCTTCTATTTCAAAACTTGAAGATATAGTATATCCTTCTGTAACTCTCAACAATCGGTTTTCCTCTCTTGAAATTACAGTTGATAGTGTTGACACAGGAACTTCACAACTACTTATTAATCAAGAAACAACACCAAGAGATAAGCCTCAACACACAAAACAGCCAAGAATGCCACCGATAACAGTGAGTAAATTACCAGATGGAAACTTCTTTTGCCAAAAATAATAAATTACAATCATTGCTCACAAAACCCATGAAAATTAGCTATACAGCCGAAGGTATAAGTTATTACACTGCCAACAGGTCTGACTATGATAAGCTATATTCAACTCTTATAGCTGAAAATATACAATTTTATTCTCATGAACCTAGAAAGCAAATTGCTTCAAGTAGTTATTAAACGACTTCCCACATTCGTCGAAGTGGAAACATTGAAAACAGAACTAGAAAAATTATCATATAAGATTGAACATGTTCCACAATTATCTGTCCCTATCTTGACAGAGGATGGAAGTACACAAAGACGTCCAATACCAGTCTGGATAGTTACCTTACCCAATAACGAACATCCAAGCACAATTTTTCAATTTAAAGATATAGAACATCACATAATAAAAATAGAAACATACAAACCAAAATCACATGTGATTTAGTGCCACAGAAGTCAGGGATTTAACCACACTTCCAAGAGATGTAATTTACAAATCAAATGCGTTAAATGTAGCAATAGTCATTTATTTGCATACTGTCCATTTAAGGGTCCTTCAACTCTGCCAAAATGTGCAAACTGTAATGGAAACCATACAGCGAGCTATGGACAGTGTCCAATACAGATTGCAAAACGAGCTGTTCTACAGCAAAAGATTAGAAACAAACGAAATACAATTAAGGAGAGTACGCCCCCTGTGTGGCAGTCGTTTGACTTTCCTACATTACCAAAACCAGATCCATATATGTTCATGCATCTCAAAACACATTTAATTCTTCTTCTGGTTCAGAATCACTCAAAGATATTATAACTTTAATGCGAGGCCTAAATATTAAGAAAATTCTCAATATCTTCCAGCACACTTTACAGCGTCTAAAAACTGCAAGTGACCCTATATCAAAATTTTTATAATAATAGGCTTTGCACTTTACACTACAAACCAAGAATCTGAATATGGCCCTTAAATCCGCATCATTACTCAAAGATCTGGTTCTGTTAAACTTTAATGCCAATGGCATAAGCAATCAATTGTACGAATTCAAGCAATTGTTAAATATACATAATATTGATGTGGCATGTATCACTGAATCTCATTTAAAGCCACATACGAAATTCAGACTACGTAATTATATCATTTATCGCTCTGGTCGATTGGAACGAGAAGGTGGTGGTACAGCAATTGCTATTAAGAAATCAATACCACGTCGTCTTGCTACTCTGCCTACATTCAACATTCAGGAGGCTACTGGCGTTTATGTAAAACTAGATGGAGTAGAAACGTTAATTGCATCTGCTTACTATCCACCATATCGGATGTATGAGGCAGACTTAACCTCTCTTGTTTCTGTACATACAAATTTCATTATATGGTGATTTCAATGCAAAGCATCGTATATGGAACTCCCGCATCACTACACCTAAGGGGAATTATGACTAAATCATTCCACTCAACATAATTATGCAGTTACTGGGCCAGCAGAACCTACTCGTTATCCCTGGGTTCCAGCACATTAACCTGATGTTCTTGACATTTGTCTTTACAAGACAAAACAAATTCCTCAAAAACAAGTATGTCTACAAGCACTTGACTCCGATCATGTACCTATTCTTCTGACTTTTAGTTCTCCAATCCTTCGACAACCATATAAGACACCATTATCGAGGAATACTGACTGGGACGAATACACCAAAAGACTTCACTTATGCATTCCTGCAAACGCCATTATTCACCAGCCAACGGATATAGACATGGCAGTGAAACTTCTTACTGACAGTATCACTTCTACACTTGAAGAAACTACGACTTTTCTCCTATGAAGCAAACAAACGATACAGTCGATGATTTAACGCCACTACTCAAAGCTAAAAATACTGCAAGAAAGAGATGGCAACAGTTCAGAGATCCACAAGCTAAACGAGCATTCTATCGCTACCAGCGAGCCATCAGACGTAAACACAAGATACATATAATTACAGATTTTGCAGATAAATAGAATCATTACAACCTTGGGGAAAGAGTTCTGGACCTTCACAAAAAATCTACTTGGAAAAACTACCCATTCAGGAGTGACACCTCTACAAAATGCTCACGGAGAGATGGTCTATGATCCTCAAGCAAAAGCTGAAGTACTTTCAAATTCTTTCAACAACATTTTCAACCACATCAACATCCATCTGATCCTATAAACAATTATGAGATCACAACAATAGCAGAACAGATTCATCAACAACAGCCTGCAGAAACCATACCCATGTCACTCCAAACGAAGTCAAAACCATAATACAAAGCTGCTGGACCAGATGGTTTAAAGCCGATTGCATTGAAACGACTCCCTAGGCGAGCTATTGTACACCTTACTAAAATTATAACTCTTGTTTTCGATTGATCTACTTTTCTCAAGAATGGAAATGTGCAATAATTACAGCTATTGCTAAACCACGAAAGGATCCTATATTGCCACAAAATTACAGACCAATCAGTCTCTTGGATTATTTTGGTAAAATTCTTGAGCGGCTACTTTTGTCTCTCCTTAATCCACTCTTAAACACACCTGAGCGCATTCATCATGAACAATTTGGCTTCAAAAATTTACACAGTACCAAGGAACCGTTATTCATACTTACCTCTTACATTCAAGATGGTTTCAATCATCAACAGCATACTGTTGCTACTTTTCTTGATGTTGAGCAAGCTTTTTACACCGTGTGGCATGATGGGTTATTATATAAACTTCTTAAACTTAACATACCTAATGTCTACATTCAATTCATTTCTAAATACCTATACAACAGAACCTTCGAGTTCGATGTGGATCATCACTTTCAAATTCTCGAGTCATTGAAGCTGGGATTCCTCAAGGATCAGTTCTGGGACCTACTTTATACTCCATTTACGGTACAAGATCTTCCAAAGAAACCTGAATGCTTACATATGCTCTATGCAGATGACACAGTTCTCTATACAAGACATTATAATATTATTTTCGCCTGTCAAAAATGCAAGCAGCTCTTGATTTACTTACTCAGTGGTCAACAAAATGGCAAATAAAGATTAATGGAACTAAATCACAGGCAGTGGTTTTCACTAAAAGATTCCACACTTACCAGAAGAACTCACAGTCCAACAACAAAACATACCTTTCAATTCGGCTGCAAAATATCTCGGCGTTTATCTTGATAGAAGACTGACTTATAGACAACATATAGGTATAATCAGAGACAGAGCTTTTCAACGTTTCATGCTGCTGTACCCTCTTTTCAAAAGTCGGATCTCTCTTAAAATCAAAGTTTTATTATACACTTGTCTGATCCGTTCATACATGCTATATGCTTGCGAAATCTGGTCAAATACACATATACGTCATATTAAACGACTGGACGGAATACAAAGATCAGTATGTAGGACAATCACGGAGCAGGCTATGACGTCAGTAACTCTCAACTATATGAGTCACTAAATATAATGCTATTTAACCCTAGATGGACCAAGCTGTTTTTGGTAACATGCTGGACCAAGGGAGGGTTAATTAATGTCCACCTTTATATTTTACCTTTATGGTTATATTTACAATTTCTGCGTACGTATTATTTCTCTATTGAGTGATTTAATTAAGAAATAATGTATTTTAAGAAACAAATTTTTTTTATATCTTGAAAATTGTCAAATTAAATTAATTATTGAAAGTTAATGCTTGAACAAATTCTTATACATCATTCGCATCTTAATTTAGATTCATACACCTCATTCACACACTCACAGCGTATGTTTGACTTTTGACTGTGTTTTCCACACACGTACAAGTTGCATTTTCCACAAACAATGGTTGTTTTTGCTAATTTGTTTAGTTTTTCACTCTTGGTGCTACACTGTTTGCTACATGCATGGCACCTCCCTTTCCCTGATGGCTCCTGCTGATTCTGGGTTGTTTTGGTGATTTTCTTCTTGAAGATGGCTTCCATTGACATAATGATATTGTTCTGCAGTCCAATTATGGTTGCAGCACGATGTTCCACGTTTGGTTTGATTAGTTGTAACCCCAGTTTCTGTAGATAAAATCGCCGCCTGTTTGTTTTCTTTGTACCCGTCTCGGAAAGTCATAATGTACAGTGTATAAGCATTTATGCACGCAATATCAATTAGGGTGTAAAATACTAATAGCGGCCAATGACGGGTATCTCTTAGTAGTATACATCCTGGTCATTTGTTCAATGGTGTCTACAGAGTCTTTGGTTGAGTTATAGAATAAATTTATACCTGATTTTTTTCCACCTTCAGAAACTTTGGCATCTTTATGTGATGTCAGCATGATTAGATTCTTCTTAGGATTTCGGAATATACGACAATAACGTGAAAGGTGATTTTCCAGATGCAGGGTCAGTGAATGCGAATTTTCTTGAGTGCAATTCTCTTCCAATTATGGTTTCAGTTCTTCAGGAATATGTTTGCGATTATTTTTCATGGTAACAACTAAAGTCATTTTACACTCGGACAGATCTTCAGCAAGTTCGACCGATGTATAGAAACTGTCAGATGTCACATTTCGATCTGTGTCCTTTATTGGAGCAACGAGCCTTTTGACAACTTCTAGGGCCTCTTGATTCAGGTTATTCCTTCTTGTTTGTCAGCATAAACTTCCATACTATGAACATATGAGTAGTCACAGTCAGCAAGAAGTCTGATGAGGATCCCATATTTACCCTGTTTTTTTTCAAAAGGACTATAAATGGCCATCTGCCTCAAAACAGGGTAAGCATTTCATCTATGGTAGTGTTTTTACTAGCTGTACAGTACTTCGGAAATGTGTCATTCAAAAGTTGAAATATTTCTCGTAAAGGAGCAAATTTGTCATTAGACCTCCAACCTGCCTTGTGTTCTTATCATCAAATCTGATGACAGAAGATCACGAAATATGTTCCGACTCATGCTGGCTATGTATACTGACCTCCCAAATTCTTGGACTATAAGTCATGGTAATCTAGGTTGTTGTAGTATTTGCGCCCATCAAAATGAGAATACCTATGAATGCGAGGATTTCAGTTGGACTTGCTTCTTCGACACTCCTTCTCTCTGCTTCCTCGTTCGTGTGTTGCACAATTTTAGACACAACTTCATCAGTAAAGAACTTTCAAAAGATTCTTGTATTGTGGTTACTTTACCAGTTTGTGGCAGTCCAGGCTTTCCACGTATTATATTTGCAGCAGTTCTTCGCGTGGGACGAGGTGGATTAGGTACATAAACCCTTCCACTTTTAGTCACATACTTCATAATTCTTACACTTGCACTATCATTGTTATCACTAATATTCCTATCAGTTTCACTGTCACTTGAAGTGCATATAGTAAAATTTGGTTCTGCGTCATCATCAATATCACCATTATCATAATCACAGTCCATGTCTTCAATTTGATGAACTTCATCTTCATTTTCACTAACACACTCATAAAAATATCATAACTTTCTTCCTCGTGATGTTCTAAAACTGTTTCTGAATTACTTTCCATATTATATAATTCTTTGTTCGAATTTCTGAATCATACCACGGTCAGAAACAGAATAACTCTTTATAAAATGAGTTTTCAATCCATGCAGCAATGCCAACAATGTACTAGGCGCGTCCATAAAGTAACTTTCCCACTCGTCCCACAGCTAGCAAAACCATATGTTGCGCGAAGCGCATGGCCAAGCGCTAGCGGAACTTCCCGAGTGCTTTCATTAGCTTCGTTTCGTTGATTGAAAATGGACACTCTATTCCAGCTCCTGACGCATGCAGTGCGATCAGTGAAAAAGTTTCTGAATGAACAGGGCATAGCGCCAATTGAAATTTATCGTCAGCTGTGCCAGGTCTATGGGCCTAACATCATGAGCAAGCAGATGATGCGTTGCTCCACAAGGTCGTCTGTGATGATGGTCGGCCTCCCACTGCGATCCTCGTCGTGTACATTTTGGCGTCCTGCTGAAAATTGTCTACAGCAACGATGCACCATCTGATCGCACTACACACGCGGCGGGAGCTGGAATAGGAGCGTTCATCTTCAACCAATGAAACAAGCTACTGAGAGCACTCGGGAAGTTCCGCTAATGCATGCGCCATGTCAGGACATTACTCTACCCACTTTACACGCAGTCGCTTCGCGCAACATATGGTTTGTAGCTGTGGGACCAGTGGGAAAGTTACTTTATGGACGTACTTCGTAATATAATGTAGGTTTCTAAATAAGTCCATTGTTACAACATATGTTTGCAGTTTCGAATAATAAGTTCATTGTTATAACATAGTCCCGCGCCGTGGCGTCGTGGTCTAAGGCATCGTGCCTAGGACTCGCGTTACGGAATGCGCGCTAGTTCGAGGATTCTCATGGGGAAGAAATTTTCTCGAAATTCGGCCAGTGTAGAGACCGGTGCCCGCAGCATCATGATGATTTAGGAGCTACGATAGGTAGCGAAAAATCCGGTTTCACAAACCAGTTATAACGGCTGAGGGGATCATCCTGCTAACCACGATACCTCCATTCTGGTTGGATGATCGTCCACCTCTGCTTCGGCATGTGGACGTAAGACCAGCAGCCAGCTGTTCGGTCTTGGCTGTTCATGGGCTGTAGCGCCATGGATTAACTTTTTTTTGTTGCAACATACATTTATAATTTCGAAAAAAAAATGTTACAAGTTGGACCAAGGAGGTTATTTTGTGACTTCGAAATTTGGTCCATATATAATTAGGTTTTCAACCAAAACTTGATTGTCTTTATTGGATCATAAACTTTATACTATTTCTGACACAAAATGAGAATAACATGGTCTGAACATGTTCTATACTATAATAATAACCGTTTTAAAAAGTGTGGACATAAATTGACCCTCCTTGGTCCATCTAGGGTTAATATTATCCTAAGTATCGAAAAAGAATGGAAATATTTGAATGGTTTGAAAAAGAGAAACTGTAGCTCATCTCATCCAGAATACGAGATTGGAGCTACAACTGCAAATTAATAAAAAAATAATAATATGTAGAAAAAAATATGTAAATCTACAACATGAGTCCTCCTTTATTTCTATCTTTCCTGAGACAGTTATTACAAAGGACTTCCTTGCCGCTTAAAACCTGTCGTTGACAACCAGACTTAAATTAGTGAACTTCTGATCCACTACCTGGCGAGTTAAATACAAGATCATGGAGGAAATTACAAATCTTTTTCAAGGTACGGATTATCCGATTTTTCGATCAACCGTTCAGTTCATCCCCTAATTACCGCGGATAATAGAGGTTCTACTGTTTTGAACTAACCAGTGC
>JAJSOF020000041.1:20120633-20289714 GCA_025594305.2 Periplaneta americana
GATAAAGGCCAAGTACTTCAAAACATACAAAAGAAACCTAATGATTTACAAATGTTCCGCAACATTCCCAGACACATACAAACTTTCTTGGCAAGGGCCAGGACAGGCCATACTATCACTCTGAAGTATCTTCATTGTTTTAATCTTGTTGAGTCTAGTAGTTGTTGCTGGTGCAACAATAACGAAGAAGATTTGGAACATATCCTCTTAAACTGCCCTGTCACAAACATCCATAAAACTAATCTAAAATCTGCAATACCTGTAACCTTGGACAATTCTCTCCAATATATACTGAATACACTTCACCTTTAGAATATGGCTGCTGAAATATACACCAGCATCAGTGGCGGCTCGTGGGTATTGAATTAAGGGGGGTTGCATACAAAAATAAACCAAGCAACTTACTTTATTTAAAGATTAGTTCCATGCGCCTTATCTTGTAAGTTGTGTTTAAATGAGACAGGCTCATGTTAGTAGATTTACTGGCATTTAAAAGAATCCTGCGGACAAAATTCCGGGCGACGCTGATATAACCCCTGCTGTTGCGAGTGTCGTTAAATAAACCATAATTTAATTTTTTATATGCACATTTGAACCTTAGAAATATCTAACTAGCGATGTTGTAGTTGGTTGTATAATATATATACATGATACATCAAGAAATGAAAAAAATAACTGAGCCAGAAATTGAATTCAGGATATTCAAGAGTACGCACCAGGGCGCTTGCCTCATTTATTGTGATGTTAGATGGTTTAGATTCCATTATGATTTGAAAACATTCTAGCAATGGCTCCTTCTTCTCATGAACAACATTTACTGTTCTTATTTTAAAAGTCCATCTTGTTGCCCCAGCTGATGGAATTGTCTTTGAAACACATTAATCTAATACAGACTGTGTGGAGATCGAGAGAAGAAAGCAGGGATACCGGATAAATTATCAAAAAATATGCGAGCCTTTGTATTTTGTTTAGCGGCTCTTTCCATTATGAGATTCAACTGATGGGCACTTAATTTCACATTTCTCCTGAATTGTTAAGGTACTGAACTGAATAGACTGTAAATATTGTACAGAATTAAACATTGTTGCACTTGTTATACTCACAACATTGAAGAAAATGTATTTAAAACTGCGCGCTACTGACAAACTGCTGCAAATTTTGCAGCGCCTGGAAACTCTGGATTCATGGCAAGGGGCAGCAGGGGGAGGGGTAAAACTAACGCGCAAAGCATCCGAGACGAGACTGGCAGCTCCAGGGGAGGAAGTGGCTTCACCCTATAGTCCTTGTCTCTGGTTTCGCTCTGGCAGCACCAGGGGAGGAAGTGGCTTCACCCTATAGTCCTTGTCTCTGGTTTCGATCTGGCTGCACCAGGGGAGGAAGTGGCTTCACCCTATAGTCCTTGTCTCTGGTTTCGCTCTGGCAGCTGCAGGGGAGGAAGTGGCTTCACCCTATAGTCCTTGTCTCTGGTTTCGCTCTGGCTGCACCAGGGGAGGAAGTGGCTTCACCCTATAGTCCTTGTCTCTGGTTTCGCTCTGGCAGCTGCAGGAGGAAGTGGCTTCACCCTATAGTCCTTGTCTCTGGTTTCGCTCTGGCAGCACCAGGGGAGGAAGTGGCTTCACCCTATAGTCCTTGTCTCTGGTTTCGATCTGGCTGCACCAGGGGAGGAAGTGGCTTCACCCTATAGTCCTTGTCTCTGGTTTCGCTCTGGCAGCTCCAGGGGAGGAAGTGGCTTCACCCTATAGTCCTTGTCTCTGGTTTCGCTCTGGCTGCACCAGGAGGAAGTGGCTTCACCCTATAGTCCTTGTCTCTGGTTTCGCTCTGGCAGCTGCAGGAGGAAGTGGCTTCACCCTATAGTCCTTGTCTCTGGTTTCGCTCTGGCAGCTCCAGGGGAGGAAGTGGCTTCACCCTATAGTCCTTGTCTCTGGTTTCGATCTGGCTGCACCAGGGGAGGAAGTGGCTTCACCCTATAGTCCTTGTCTCTGGTTTCGCTCTGGCAGCTCCAGGGGAGGAAGTGGCTTCACCCTATAGTCCTTGTCTCTGGTTTCGCTCTGGCTGCACCAGGGGAGGAAGTGGCTTCACCCTATAGTCCTTGTCTCTGGTTTCGCTCTGGCAGCACCAGGGGAGGAAGTGACTTCACCCTATAGTCCTTGTCTCTGGTTTCGCTCTGGCAGCACCAGGGGAGGAAATGACTTCACTAACGATTGCGTGCATGTCATTGAGAGCGAAATATTTAAAAAAATTCGAGCCGCTAAATAGAGACTGTAGAATAAATGTATTTCATAACATAAAACGAGACAAGAGCCACAAATGTGTGGGGGTGCTGCAGCTCCGCAGCCCCTCTTCGAAAGCCGCCCCTGACCAGCATCGTGCTTTTTACCCATAATTTGTAATAATAGGAAATTCATAGTGGAACATAGTGGAACATGTGTTGTCAGCAAATAGCTGGATACACTACGAAGATAGATTAGATACTTAATCTAGAACAATAGAAATAGCTTTGATGAACAAAATATGACTTGGAAATACATTTTAAAACATACAAAAACCAAATATTATGAAATTTGGTAACATATATCCCTCTGGAAGTAATATTTCCATCGAGGGTAAGTCAATTGAAGAGAGTAAATGAGAATTACATTGAAACCAAATCCCAAGGTACTTTCAGATGAGTACAAACTGGCAATCTTTACCGTAACTTTTTTAATATAAAGATTTGTGTAAGAATACGGTAATTTGAACTTTTTCAGTTTATTTTCAGATTTGCAGGCAAAATATAACTCAAAAGAACAAAGATCAGTAAAACACGAAAATAATTTTAAATTTCACGAAACTAATTCAGTTACTGTAAAAAAAATATAGCAGAAATAACCTCATACACAAAGAATGAGTCGGTGAATTCCATCTAAATTATGTTCAGTAACTCTGCTAATGTCATTTTAACATTTATATCTCCTAGGTCTGATACTGAACTTGGATTCTACTTTGAGAGAGGAACAGAGATTAAGGGCGTTCGAGATTAATGTGTTTAGGAAAATATTTGGGTTTAAAAGAGATGAAGTTACAGGAGAACGGAGAAAGTTACACAACGCAGAGCTGGTCGCATTGTATTCTTCATCTAACATAAGAAGAAACAATAAATGCAGATGTTTCAGATGGACAGGGCATGTGCAACGTATGGGTGAATCAAGAAAAGCGTATGGAGAAGGTTACACAATGCAGAACTGCACGCACTGTATTCTTCATCTAACATAATTAGAAATATTAAATGCAGACAATTGAGAAGGACACGTCTTGTGCAATGCATGGGTGAATGCAGAAATGCGCATAGAGTGTTAGATGGGAGACCTGAAGGAAAAATACTGTGACAGCGACGTGAGATTCGAACTCACGACCAAAGCATATCGCGCGGGTCTAAATGGGACGGCGCGACGAGGGGAAAGAAAGGCCCACGCGACGAGGGAAGTTACGCGCAACTGCTGCATGCGGAGTAAGGGGGAATGGACCTTCCCGACCCTTCCAGAAATGCGTCGAAGTGGAGATATCAGATAATTCTCTACACACCTGTAGAAGCAACTATGATTTTGCTATTAAAGCGCCAGCAAACAGACAGAGTTTTCAGTTATTCAGGAAAGCCAGAGCAAGCAAGCCAGACTTGTGTGCCGGAGTTCGACTCCAGAAATGCATCTGCGTCAGCATCCGAAGGCCTGAGTTCGTTGCAGTGGACCGCAGTTGGAGGGACCTGAGTTCGAGTGCAGTGGACCGCAGTTCTTCAGTTCGAGTACAGTGAACTGTCTCTGAAAAGATATTGAACTCGAGTGACTGAGCAGAAGAATTGAACTGAGAACTCATAGTTCTGATTTGTAAATAGTGCTTTGTAAATATTAGTTAAGATTAACAGTTCATTGTTGAATCCAAGTAAATTGTCATTGTCGTCGGTGGAGTGCTATAACAAATACTGTGTTGAGTGAAAATCCAATTGTTGACGAGAGCGTTTAAGGCGAATTGTAGAAAGGAATTATTGTTGTGGCGAATAAATTACATTGTTGTTACTAATAAAATTCACAATACCTTTAGAGAGACCGAGACGTAGATGGGAGGGTAATATTAAAATGAATTTGAGGGACGTCGCATATGATAGTAGGGACTGGATTATGATAAGGGTGGAAAAGAACTCAGAGGTTCTTTAATAGTTTGGGATTGCGCACACTGTGCATAGGTACGGTTATACTATTTCCTGTATTCTTTCCCTGATAGATTTCACACGCTTTCTACACTCGAGAATGTGATATCTCCCGCATTGGACCCCGCACAGTTCACAGATACACACTTCGCTTGCGGAATGGTATCTCTTGGTTGCACACACTCGTCGCTAGCCCTGTGGTCAGCCATCTTGTGTCGTAGCCGGCATTCGTCCAGTCTCGCTGTATCATTGCATTCGTTGTGTAGAAATCCTCTGTAATCTCCTTCCGTTCCTGTCTTCTTTCTTCCGCTACTTTCTTGTAGCTCTCCGTGGCCGGTAGCAGCATCCTCAGTCTTAAGTCGTCCAGAAAGAAAGTTTCCCGTGCTAACTTGTAAGCGTACCTTGACAGTGAGTATTTGGAGAGTCCGAGTGCCCTCTTGAAGTATCTTGATTTTATACTTTCCAGATCTCTCATTTGTTTTTCGCTTAGATATTCCCATATCATTTCCAGACCGTATGTGCAGGTAGGCCAGATTTTAGCTTCAAAAAGTTTCATCCTTATTGCGGCTATTTGTTTCTCTTTTAAGTGCACAGCGAATGTCGTCCCTGTTGTTTGCATTGTTACTCACAAATATTTGAATGTACTCTTTCGGTTGACTATTTTCCCATTACACATTATTCTCTCTCTCTCCGGAACTCTTCCTCCCCTTCTAAATACTACAAGCTTGGTCTTATCTTCATTTATCTTCATTTCATTTTCTGCTGCCCACTTCCCTAGTATGTCTGTGGCTTTCTGGAGGTCCTCAACATTCTCTGACGCTAGTGACATGTCATCAGCGTATATGTATATACTTGCAGAGGTTCTTTAAAAACCATTTGCAAAAAAGTAAGGTCTGGTATTGACATTACACTTCCCAATCCTTTGTGTTGGTTTCTTTCAGGAGTTCGGGCGCCAGGACATGATCAATTTGATGTGAAAACTCGTCCCCTACCGCAATTGTAGTTGTGACGTCATCTGGATTGCATTCTCATCCAAAACACGAGAGATTCCAGCACGACGAAAACGATTCCATTAAAAATTAACCATGCCTTAGCTCCTATGATAGTCAATCAATCGCTCTGGTATTTTTATGATTGACAGGTTAATGTCGAAGTAAAGAAAAGAAAAAATTTCGAAATCAAAATGGTTTTTTAAAAGTGAGAAACAAAATACTAGTTCGAAGTGATCTGTTCAAAATAGACATTTATGCCTAACTTGGTTAGTTGCAAAAGTTTTTATTTTTAACATTAGACACAGAGTCAAAGCAATGCAAAGTTAAGAAAGAATGGAAATTACCTTCTATTCAAAATTTTTACTGGTTTCTGAGTTACGACGAGTTGAACAAACGAGCCATTTGAAAACATGGTGATCTATGTGCTAATTTTGTTTTGAATTCTCACAGAGATTTAATATCTGTTCATCATACAATTAATTTTCATGTATTTAAAACATTTTAAACATTATACACAATAGTTTAATAAAATGATAGAACAGAGCATGTTCTATAATATAATAACATTTTTAAACCGAAACAAAACTACTGTAGTTACCAAAAACAAAAGAGCTATGTAACCGCAATTAATCCTGAAATATTTGTCATTAAATCTATAGTACTACAAGAAAAATATTGGTATGAGCGAATATAACTATTCTAATAATATTAGCTTATTACGAGAAAGATTTATTACCTGAAGACGGATTATTACGAAATATATTTTGTATAGGGTTTGGATTGAACTTTAACTTCTTACATCTTTGTGATGAGTATTTTAAAATAATTTTCTGCATGCTCTTCTAATAAGCTTCGGTATTGATATGTTCAGGAAATATTCTTGCTGAAAATGGAGGTACTAAAATTACAAAGAAAGTACTCAATTGATTTAAAATAAGACGTAGTGAAAATAATCACTGCGGATGAAAACATCAAAGGTATATGATTTCGTGAAAGTTCAGCATTGTAATCTCTAAGAAAAGAAAAAAAAATGGAGAAAGATACAGACTCAAGATTCGGTAAAGATTAGGTGTGAAGAAATTCAAAGCAAGGGGAAACTATGAATATGTTCGCTATCAAAGGATTTTAAAAATAAACATAATTAACTATAATTCCTAAACCAGGCGCAAACCACTAGTTTAGAGTGACAACCACTCTATAATGGGCATTAAATTAAAGCAAAAGCGGAGTGGTAAACATTGTGAGTGGGGACGAAAATATTTATTATTTACTGAATATTTATCATCACAGTGTCTGCGACAAAAGTTGGGTGCAAAAAATTCACGAAAGATTATACGATGAAGAAATGGACAGTATCTAGCATTACAGCAAAATCATATTCTCTGGTCACCTGCCTGTAGCAGACAGTAAATACACAGAGACAATTATAGACCAACACACTTCAAAAACTGCACTCACCCCAACTTCACTCTTAACGACGATGAAGTCTACTGGCACAGGAGTTTCCTCAAATGTTATCTCTGATTTCAGATCAAAGCTGTGGTCCATGCATTCCGTCTTGACTTCAGTCAAGTGTAGATCTACTAACTTTCCGTCCTGCAAAAAACAGAGAATGATAATTATGTAATATGCCAGATGTAGTTGCTCACAAAAAACCAGTGACTATTTTTATTCATTATCAATCTTCATGTCAAATGATGCATGTGTACCCACTCGAAAATTAATAGCAAAACCATTTGTGTGAAGAGTGTCACAAAGCACTACGTTATGAAGATCTTAAATACGATATTGCTTTGTACATGTGTACTACTTTTATTAATTCCACAAATACAAATATTTCACTTCAAAATGTTTGTTAAATCGCTAGATAAATGTTTCGCAGGAAATGTATATCATAGTTTTGACTGTAGTCGGTTCTTATGACAATCATAATAAAGATTTTTGCCTATATCTTGTCTCTTGAATGTATATTAAATGCTTTTATCCATTCTCATTTAATGTATATGTCATTTATTTGGGCACATAATAATAAAACTGCTTTGAAACCTTTACAAATTATTCAAAATAGAGCATTAAGAAATTTATTGGGTTTTCATTATTTGACTCCAGTTAAATATCTATATCAATTTTCTTCTGTTTTACCAGTTGAATGAATTATCAAATTATGTGCTGCTATTTTCATGTACAAAGTTATTAACAATTTAATACATAGTAATATTATATTTCAGTTTAATAAAGATATACATATTTAACAAGACAAAAAGACAATATATTTTTTTCTCAGCATATTCAGTAACTTATGGAACAAAAATATTTAACGATTTTTTAACAACTTTTAACCAACTTCCTTTAGAATATAGACTTTTACCAAATTGCCGGTGTTTTAAGAATTGTTTAAAAATACGTTTTTGGGAAGATTATTTATTTTAAATCTCAGTTGATTTATTTAACTTATTTCATGATTTCAAATTTTTTTCTTCTTTCTACCCAAAACTTTATCTTCTCTTACTATTTGTTCTTATTTTGCTTCCTTTCTCTCATAAATTCTTGTGTTATCGTTTGTTTTTCACAGACTGTAGTTTTATGACTTTTTCAATTACATTGTATAACATATGTGTTCTTGTATAGCCCCTTCATATGAGTTACACTCATTGGGGCCATTCTCAATAAATAAAAAAATAAATAAAAAACAGTGCGATTCAGGTACGTTTATTGCCAAATAAAAGAGAAACCAGCGAATGAGGATTATAAAGATTGGACACTTCGCGTCGGTACCTTTGATGTAGCCGGACTGATTTCAATGACCTTCAAGCCAGCTAGAGCGTGAGATTCTGCTTTCTCCCTAGAGTTGGCGCTGACATCACACCAGCTAGCAGTCGACACAGCGGAAATATAACACATATAATTAATACATCTAGGTACATTATGTACTCAAATAAAATAAATTGGATCCATAACATAATAAATCCGTCATTAACTGTGATGTCTAGACCCTAGAGTTCCTTTATAATGAGAGTTGAGACGTTGACCCCAACAACAATTAAAATATGTAATGATTTGATAGCACTGAAAATGGAAAAACAAAACTCTTACGAGAAGTAAAACCATATACCTATATTATATTATATACCAATATTAAACGAATTCGATACTTAATTTTATAATGTATTATATTATTTTATAATATAATTTATGATATCTGAAATATAAAATATTATTATTACAACTAGTTTCTCACTGAGAAATAAGGAAAAGCTGTTAACTTGAATTTATTTGAAGCAAAGCGTTTCTGGATTATGCAATAAGGTAGGCGATGTTTGGATCCTGTGTCTCAACTCTATTCTCAATTCTTATCTTAGCGTATGCTCGATTACACTAACCTCTAGCGCTTGAAAGTGGTACTAAACGCTGGCGTACAGAGAAAAAAACACAGGAAAATTCGCTCAGTGTCCATTCTTTATAATCCCTATTCGCTAGTATTACCACAGGGAGTAAAGTATTAATGAACTCTATATAGGGTAAACCGAAAGTAAAGTCATTAATTTTAGGCGGTTATTCCTTCAGATATTTTAATAATAAAGTTCAATACAATTTTTGTCGTTTTTTCTTGCTTTCCGAGATAAAAATTGTTATATGCAACATTTCATAGCGTATTTTGGGAAGTCATTTGATTTACATCCCAATATGCTCAGTCAATTTAAGAGAGCAGTGTATTATGACAATAAATGACTCTAACCATTTTAGTTTTATCTTTTAAATGTGCAGAAATTTGAGCCTAATAAATGTAACATTTAAAAATTTGTTTTGAGGTCTGGTCAGTCAGAGCCCTGTGTGGGCTGTCACACCCAGGTAAATTGTAGGATAGGCCTAGTCTTTCAATCCCAGACTATATTCGTATAAATGAAGCAGTTAGGAAATCGTAGTAGTAATTAATCTCCACATACCTCAGATAAAGGTTTCTTCTCGTCGGCATCTGTAGTGTCACTTGTCTGTATAGCCAGTGGATCGTCCTCAGGTTCCATCTTGATCGCGTCCATTACGACTGTAAAGGATATTAATAAGAAATAGAAATTGACATCCATACCGTGAACTATTTATAGATATACTTACTACTATGTTAAATAGTATTTCCACATATTCGTGTATATCTGTGTTCGCGCACGTAGAAAAAAAAAACACAAACGAATATGGACGTAAGCACAGATGAACATGTTGATTCTAGACATAACTTCAGTATTTATCTTACAAACATAGATGAAAAATTGAAGACTGAATCTGCCAAAGACATATATATATATATATATATATATATATATATATATATATATATATATACAGGGTGAATACCGAGGAAAGGTAGAAAAATTAGGATACGATATCTTAGGCCATTTTGAGTGAAAGTTCATATGAACATAGGTCCGTTTTCGAGCGATAGCGGAGCTAGATGCATTTTTTGGTAAAACTTCTCGCCCCAATGTGAATCAGACGTTACCATATGCTGCTGACGTGAAGCGAGGCGTGAGACAAGGTCAAGGTCGCAATGAATTACGTAACATTGGAATCTGCATTGTGAACGATGTAGAAAAGAGAAACAAACCGGGTGGTGGGGCATTACAAATGTCCAATCGCCTGCCCTTGTCTGATGTAATGACACAGAACCCGCAGATAACACAAATAGCCTACACTATCATCAATTCATAGCAGTCCAGTCAGCTAAATACAGTACAGTAGTTATACAGGTACAGTTATCGGAAGTGTTAAGTTGTGTTTTTCAAGATGCCTTATAAATTTTCGACTACAGAATACGACGATATTGTGTATGTTTATGGTTTGTGTGATGGAAGTTCCTTGCGTGCCGTCGCTGAATATGAACGACGCTTTCCGAACAGAAGGGTACCATATCGAAGAGTATTTACTGTCTATGGGGTTGGATGAAAGACTTGGTATGGCAAAGGAAGGGGAAAAGAGAGAGGCGCTAAACGACCGTATTTTGGATGCGGCATAGAGAAGAGCTACGTGCAACTCTACTAAGCGACGAGCGCGATTCACGCCCGAGCGCAACTGTGCATTGAAGCAGAAGGAGGTATATTTGAAAATGTGTGAAAACATCGACCCCGACGTCTAGAATATTACAGTAGGTATGTATGCATAAATGAATATAAACTTTAAATTTCTCTGTTATCTGTCTCTAAATGCGGGTTAGTAAAATTCTTCATCAGAACGGACTGTATTCTTTTCATGAGCAAAATGTGTAGCATTTAGAACCACATGGTCATGCCTACCGATTGCCTGCCAGATCCCCGGATATAACACCCTAGATTACTGCATTGGAGGGTGGATGAAAGACATCGTGTACCAGATCAGGGTGCAAACACGAGAAGAGTTGATTCAACGCATTTTTCACGCCGCAGCGACAATAAGAAACAAACGTGAAGTTGCGAAATGCTACACGCGCGGTTCGCACCCGTGCGAAACTTTGCCTTCACATGCAGGGACGAAATTTTAAACATTTGCTCTAAATCCACTCTACATGCAAGAGACTGGTACAAAATGATTTCCATTTTTGTCAATGACATTCCCAAATAAAAAGTTTTCTTTCTTTTTTTTTTTTTCAAATTGCCGTTACTCCTCATTTATGATTTTTTTTTATTTTAGTAGGTTGTTTTACGACGCTTTAGCAACATCCTTGGTTATTTAGCGTCTGAATGAGATGAAGGTGATAATGCCGGTGAAATGAGTCCGGGGTCCAGCACCGAAAGTTACCCAGCATTTGCTCATTTTAAGTTGAGGGAAAACCCCGAAAAAACCTCAACCAGGCAACTTGCCCCGAAACGGAATCGAACCCGGGCCACCTGGTTTTCCGGCCAGACGCGCTGACCGTTACTCCACAGGTTTTTGTGTGTGTGTGTGTGTGTGTGTGTGCGTGCGTGCGTGTGTGTGTGTGTCGGCCTCGGTAGCGTAGGTCGTGTAGCGCTGGCCCTCTGTGCTCCAGTTGCGGGTTCGATCCCGGCTCAGGTCCATGGCATTTAAGTGTGTTTAAATGCGACAGGCTCATGTCAGTAGATTTACTAGCATGTAAAAGAACTCGTACGGAAAAAAAATTCTGGCACACCGACGACGCTGATATAACCTCTGCAGTTGAGAGCGTCGATAAATAAACCGTATTTATTTATTCATTCATTCATCCATCCATCCATATGTTGCATTCAAGCAAAGTCTTATCAGAAGCAAATGTCAAATATTGAATTAAAATGTGATATGTCAGCCTATTTTGTAATATGGTAATAATTTGGAAAATGAGATTTATAGCTATTAGATTGCTTTGTAAATCACATTTATCATATTAAATTCCATGTGAATGTATATCAACAATAGACCTCACTATCACGTAATGCTTCATTCCAGAGTGATATGAACTTATTAGTAGAGCCTGTAAGTTACGCAAAATGTCTTCATTAACTCCGTAAACATGCAACAGAGTTCCAGAGCGAAAACATACTTACGCATATTTTCAGACAGTAGCACCAGTATTTATTTTGATTTTTTTTTTTTTGCATATATTAATGGTTAAAACTCGTTTAGCTCACATTATTATGATCAACGAAGTACATATACTTCCGTGCAGGAATTCTGTGTTACCATCTTGTAATGAGATGAGGCATCTACTTGAAAAACATGTACTGGGTACAAAAATGATGTTACATAGTTTATGCTCGACCATGCCGAAATGTACTAATTATACACCCGGTAGCAGTCCTTTAATGCACGTCATTAAAATACACCTACTCATTAAAGTACAGGTCTTCAACCAATAATAACTCAGCTTATATGTGTTCAGCCAATGACAAGTCAGCTTTGTACCGTTATAAAACCGCAAGCATCCATTATTCTCGGATATGCAATCGAAAGAGAATTAGCGAAAAGTCACGGAGGCTGGAAATCCAATACTGTCGCAGAAGGTTATGTTCTGTTACTACAATAATTAGCGTTAATTATAAATATTATTCAAATAAATTCAATTTGTCATCTCGTTTTTCAATGTCGAATTCAATAATCAAGGTTATAATATTATAATATTATCAAGTTTAACGGGACTACGTCAAGGTCAATGACATTATTGTTCCTCGGAAAAAATCAATACTTTCGCGTTTGCGCACATCTCACAATTCACGACCTAGAATAAGGTCACTTCCGATCTTGTCAGATACCTACAAATAAAATGTATACATCTGAATACCGGTAATTTCAAGTTAGAAATATGGTCGAGCATAAAAAGTCGTATGAAACTCGTCTATAATAGTAATTAAGCTCGTAATTAAGAAGCTCGTATGAAAATTATGAAACTCGCTTGCGCTCGTTTCATAAATATCCATACTTGATTCTTGATTACTATCATTATAGGCTCGTTGCATAATGTACTATTAAAACACAACAATAAAAAGAAGTTAAAGGAGGTTATCCAAGAGCAGGTGGTGTTAAAATCGATAGTTAAAAAATGGGAAAATGACAGTAGAATTAATAACATTGTAATTTATGGTGTTGAAGAGCGCAATCATGAAAAAGGAATTGATACTGGTTTCGTAGTGTTAGAATTATTAACTAAGTATTTCAGTCTAAACTTGGACATAAGTGCGATTAATAACGCGTATAGAGTCGGTAACGGAAAAAAAGACCAATTATTGTGAAATTGAACAGTTACTTTATCAAAGAGCACATCATTGCCAATACGCGTCAACTCAAAGGCACAAATATATTCATAGAAAATGACTTTGCAAAAGAAATTAGAGAGAAAAGAAAGAAACTAATTCCAATATTAAAAGAAGCTCGAAGTAAAGGATTGAGGACAACTTTAGTAAAAGATAAAATGAAGATAAACGGAAACATAGTTAACGTAGAGGCCTTAAATAATCAATTCACTGAGGATTTATTCAGTTGCTGCAACAACAGAAATAACGAAATAGAGACTTGTGGAAATAGAGCATCATCGACACCACACGTAAACAGAAGAAGTGCATCACGAAACAGGAAGTCTGGAAGCGTAGAGAGGACTGATAAGAAAAGTAACTCATCAAGCGGGCAGAAGGAATCAGAAATAACAAATAGAAGAATTGATGAGCTTACGGCAGTGAATGATATTAGAGCATACCTAAATAAACTAGACAGCACTGTTTTCACAGATCCCTTTAGAAGAAAGAAGAGTGAAGAAGGAAAACCTTGTATGGAAGAAGAAGCTGGAACCAGTGAAGATGCTGTTTGGGGAGCTGGGGCACAGACTGAGAGAACGACCAGTGAGGGTAGTCCGAGGCGCGCAAGTGAAAATACATCAAGGAGAAGCGATTGTGGATCAACCGGCAAGGTCAGCGCAAGTGAAGACCAATTAATAAGAATGCCACATGCCGTTGGTAGTCCGGGGTGCGCGAGAGGAAGTGCTGCAATTTGGAGGAGCTGTGCGATATCGACCGATGAAGTAGAAGCAGGCGACGAACAGTTAATAAGAGGTAGAATGGCAAATAGAAACTCTAACATAAATAAAGTAGATTCAATCAAAACTATAGATACTGAACGAAACTACCTACTAAGAGATAGGCATCAGCAAAGATTAAATTTTCCTAAAATCAGAAAAACTTATTATTAATTAAATAAGGTAAGAAGACAGGTTTTGAAAATAAGATAGAATTACGTCCAGGTTTTTTTTTTTAAATAATAATAAAAAAATTGAAAATAGAGAACTAAGGTAGTTATTAAGGTATTCCGATAGTTATATTAATTAGTAAAAGTTCAGAAGAAAATTTGACTTTATAAATTGGTTAACTAATATATTTTAATTTCAATAAGAATACAATTATAATAAATTTATTAGATCATAATAGAAATCATAATAGAAATGAATCGATAATGAGTACATGCGACATAATGATGAAACTAAATTGAGGTTGATTATGTAAGCAATTTGTCAAGCTTGTTTTTAGCAGGCATGCGGTAGTCTTCGTAGAAGTTACGCAAACGTTTCTGCTGACATGAAAATATTGTAAGAAAGAAAGATTAACCTACATATGGAATGTACCGATTCAGCTATTTCAGGTTCATGACTTACAGTATGTCGACATCTGATCATCTAATTGGAATAATAAATTATTATGTAAAATAAGACCTAAATATTACAATTAGATTTTTGAAAAGGAGCAAATAATTAAGGTTTAAAGTCTTAAGGGTTATCACGATTGGTTTAAACATGCACCAAAACAAGACGTAAGTGCAAGTTTGAACCAATAAATTATTGAGATTTGCGATAGATTAATTAGTTTAGGAAATTGTATATTTATTATGTAGAACTACAATTGTATATAGATCTTTTGTTAAATTATTAAGTTTTGTACTTTTGTGAACAATATCAATAAAGCTATCTATCTATCTATAAGTAGACCCAGGACTGTCCTTTACAAGGAACCAACAATAGTCTGCAAGCGTGCTGGATGGTGATCTTCCTTTATATCTTCATTCCATTTCAGATATTTCTTGACGAAATCATTCCTCATGCTCGTCGCCTAAGTTACAGCTCCACGGTTAGGAGAAAAGATATCCAAATGAGAACGTAAAAAGTGTACTTGAGAGAAATATTACACTCCATTTTCTCATATGCACTTGACATTGTTTCCACAACAAGTTCTATGTAGTTGTCTGCTGTAGAATTTAAAAGGAAATTTGAGCAAACATCTTTGAAAAATTTCCCTCTAACAAAGAGTCAGCTATAACTTTGTGAATTTGTGGAAATGCCCTCTTTCAATATGTCTTCACTCAAAATGGTAAACTTTTCTTTTAAATGTTGAAAACCTACTCCCTTGTTTGTTCATTGCGTAGATCTCACTTGGAACTGTTATGAGATTTATTGAATAAAAGGGACCAATATGTTCATTTATTAAAAGTACAAAAGAACATGCTAACAATCATAAGAAACAGGAAATAAATGATAAACTCATAAAATGCTTTATCTTTTGTTTTGGTTTATAACACCAAACCCCGCCAAATGTTTTCTGGGGAGAGCTTATCGAAAAGTGAAATCATAGCATATCATAAAAACCTTAGGCCTATGTCAGTCATATCAGTTGATGCCCACAGGAGCAAGCGCGCTTTAGAGCCCAGGAGAGCCTGAGCGCTTTACAGCAGAACGGAAAGAGACAAACGAAAGAGGTGGTATATGCCACTTGGTCGAGCTATATTCAGGGATGGTCAGCACTGATTCAATAGAGAAAGGGAAGAGAACTTATTAAAACTGTATTTATGTTAATTTTTAGACTTGCCTGAGAAGTATAAGTGCATTATAAGAATATAAGTTTTAATTTTAATGCTCATTTTTCAGAAGTTTGATTTTTTTATTCAAAAGAAATATTGTCTCCACTTTTCGTATCGAAAAGTGAAGTTTTCAGGTATAGGCCTATTTATTTAGTAGCATTAGAGAATGTTTTCGTAAATCTAATATAGCGTATATAGGTATTACTGAAGATAGTGTATTGAACATTTTGAAAATATTCGCATGGAAATTGTTTGTAAGGAAATGAATTAACAAACCAACTACTGTTACATCACAAGCAAAAGATACGTGTCTATGTGTTGTAAAAATGTCAGCTCTATGGCTTCAGCAGATTTCGAGAAAATAATTTAATATTCTGATGATAGGAAGTTGCTCACAAATATCACCTTAAAAGCATAATGCGATAAGAGTTTTGTTATGTAATATTAGTTACACTTAAAACAGATACAGTACCTGGGTAGCATTGCTTTGTACTGTAGTATTGTTTTGATTAGTTTAGTGATTACTTTTGTAAGGCTAAAGATACCATCAATATAAATTCCAACTTATCATGTCATACTCAATCTCATTCTTTGGAATATCACTTTCTTTATGAATGATGTGTTTCATCCACTTAGTACAGTATAATATTATACTACTATGGAATTTAAGTGAATATTCCTTCTTAACTCTCTATTATGTTATTAAGATTTAAAACACAAGTGCAATATTAAGAAATCAGTGTTAGTACAGACAATATAGATAATATTAAACAGAAAGAAGCCATAGAAAAATAACGACATAAAATTTCACGTTCCATTTGAAGTTTGTGCACCACTGTTTTCTTAAACCAATAGGTTGCTTATTCATATGCACAACCCTTCCTCTTTCCATACTTAGCGCTTGCTGTCCGCGCACGATGTCAAGGTCAGAAAAATGAGCTTGCTTTGACATCACTGGCCTATGTGATACGAAAAAAATATGCATTTTCGGATTCAGCGCACACAAAGTCATGGGGATACACTGCTTCAAGTCGGTGCAAAATTCTTGTTGTTCAGTGTCATACACCTACATTGAAGTTTTCAATATAAATACATTTTCCTGTGCCAAACGTTTATAAAATGCAGTGCAAACAATTAAATAGATTTCGCCACTGTCAGTCACGTCCAGAACGTCATAATATAGATTTGATTTGAAAGCCATACAGAAAAGTTTGTGGTTCTCGTTTACTCCACAATTTCTAGCCTATCTCGTTTTAAGAGAAACTGCCATTGTGAGGAAAAGAACGTGAAAGTTACGATTAGGTATATGTAATACAATGTAAAAAAATGCTGCTTTTTGTGAATGAAAAAGAAATACATTTACATACCTATTTCCAGGTGCAACTTTTAAATTTTCAGCACGTCCAATATTGGCACATATCACAATATGAAATAATGTGATTTGATTTAACGTAATGATCAGCACGAAGTATTATCAAGATAGCCGTGAAAGTAATTCAATACTTGAGTATCAGGTACTCACAGCAAAATCTGAGAGGAAAACAATAGACATGAGTAGTGATGGCCGAAGTTGTTCTTTTCCCGGAACAGTTCCGGCTGTTCCAGTTCCGGAAAAATACTATGTTCCAAATAACAGTTCCGAAATAACAGTTACAAGTAGAGATGTGTCTGAATCGTTCACTGATGCGAGCTATCTCTTTGACTCTCGCTCCATTTGAGGAGTCGTACAGTACCCTCCCTCTTCCCCAAGCAACTCGCACGTACGTTATCGGCATGACGACATAGCACACGTTTCTCAATAGATGACGTCCCAATGCACATTCGAATCTGTTTGGAAACTTGCTGTGTGTGCGGACAGAAGCTTCGTGTTTATTAGATGAACAGCTGTTGAATACAAGGTCAGATTGCAACACTAATTGGTATGTGAAGTCATGAAGACACGGTAACCAACTAAAAAATTAACATCTCATTTAAAACGTGTAGTATGTAATTTTTGTTCTCCGTGTTCCGTAGTAAAAAAAGAACTAAAATTATTAATTTTTATTTTTACGTTTCTTAATGCTTAGTTATGATGATAATAATGATTACATTATAATTTGATACATAATAAAAATACATAACTACTGTATATATTTATACATTAGCAGTAGTGAAACCTGAAATTCCCACACTTAGTAAAATGTTAGAAACGCATCTGTACCAAAGTGTAATAATTTAAACTTCGCATCACACCTCGCTCTCTGTCATTACTTATGATCACACTACAAGGATTTCAATTTCCATGCTTCCTCATCCATCCACGTGAGAGTTCCAAGTTCCAACTTGTTCCAAGTACAACATAAAGAACAACGAGAACAGTGTAGCCGGAGCTGTCATGGTTCCGACTGTTCTCTGTTGTCTCGGAGTCGGAACATACCTTGTGCAACGCAGTACTGCGAGCCCGCAACAGCTGGGCAAGTGAGCAGCTTGGAGTCGGAACACTGTTATTTCGGAACAGGAGGTTCAGACCTACTGTTCATTTTTGCAACAGTTCCGAGACCGGAACAGTTCCAAAATAACTGTTGTGTTATTTTTACCCACCTCTAGACGTGAGGTTTGCGTCGGTTTCACGGAAACTGACAGACGAATATCTGGGCATGCGCGCAAATCTCATTCACTGCCTTGGATTCCTTACCTGGATTAGTACTCTTTACTGGTACAGGTTTGCGAAATCCTTTCCTGCGGCGATTTCGCTACCTTAAAACAAATGCATAGTAGCAGTATTGTTTTATTTAATGACAATTCGAACTGAAGATGTTATTCATTATTGAAATTCAAAGCGCCAAATTATACCTGGACCTTTACAATATACCTGTTTACCTACATGAATGTCATCTATCATTTGATATATTCTTCTGCTCCAATCTCTTCTCCCGTTCACCATTCATTCCAGTGTATTTTTCAGTAGGCAATTTCTTCTCAGCCAGTGCCCCAAACAATTTCTTTTCCTCTTCGTGATCAGTTTCAGCACCATTCTTTCTTCACCCACTCTTTCGAACACAGCATCATTTCTTATTCTGTCTGTCCATGGACATTATGACGAAGTAAAGAGAAGCGAATAGAAGGATTTGAAATGTGCAAATGGAGAAGGATTGAGCATGTGAAGTGGACAGACAAAATACGAAATGAAGCTGTGTTGGAAATAGTGGGTGAAGAAAGAGTGATGTTCAAATTGATCACGAAGAGGAAAAGGAATTGGTTGAGTCACTGGTTGAGAAGAAACAGCCTAGGCCTACTGAAGGATGCACTGGAAGGAATCTGATGATTGAAGACATTAAGATATATGGATCATATGCGGAGACTGAGAGGAAGGCAGAAAATAGGAAAGACTGAAGAATGCTGGTTTTGCAGTGTAAGACCTACCCATGAACAGAACATTTATATATGTATGTATGTATGTAAGTATGTATGTATGATAATTGTGTTGACAAATGTGTTCTCATGTAATGAGAATGGTAATGGTGAAAATAATTATGTTCAATGAACATTATTGGCTGTGTACTAACAAAATACAGCTATGATAATCACCAGGGAAAGGATTTATATGTAAATACATATTTACTTATAAAGCTAATATAATTTATATTTTGCATTATCTTTATGTTTCACAATGTGTAGGGTTGAAAATCCTACTTTTATTTTCCATATTTTTCCATATTTTAGAGTTTAGTACATATTTTCGTTAATTTCCATATATTTTCCATATTTCATATAAAACAGTCCATATTATATTAGGTTTAACAATAAAACAAAACAAAATTCCATTAACTTTTAAAAATACATTTCAACAATAGAGATTTAAACACATGTTCAGTAATCCCTTTAACATCAGAGTTATTTGAAAATTAGCAGTCCTATCAACAATGGGAAAGTAAGTTACAAAACTGTATTAATTTAATTTAAAATTTTTAACAGACTTCAGTTGTGCAGCTCAACAGTTAAATGCCAGTCAGAGTACACATAGGTTCAGTTTTGTAAATCATACTATAAAGACGGTAAATATGCCAAAAGTACGTCATTCAGTCAATTTAAAATCAAAACTAACAAGTTACATTTCAGAATTTAAAGAAGATGGTTTATCAACTGACAATAAAATATTATTTTGTAATTTGTGTCAGTGTGCAGTATCATCTACACAAAAGTTCCTGCAACAACACATTGCAACTAGTAAACATCAGGCCAACAAACAACTAAATTCCAAGCAGAGACAATTGTTTTTAACACAACCAACAACATCGAATGTAAGATCTGAGTTTAACATCGACCTGTGCCGTTCTCTCATCTCTGCTGATATTCCTCTCTACAAACTAAAGAATAAGGTCTTCAGGGAATTCCTTGAAAAATATACTCAACATACAATCCCGGATGAGTCAACACTTAGGAAGACGTATGCTCCATCCATCTACGATGAGACAATACAGAAGATAAGAGATGAAATTAAAGATAGTTCAATTTGGGTTTCCATTGATGAGACTCCCGACAAAGAAGGTAGACTTGTTGGTAATGTAGTTATCGGTTTGTTAAGTGAACAATATTCTGAACGAATTCTTTTACATTGTGATGTTCTAGAAAAGTGCAATAACAAAACTATAGTTAAACTGTTCAACGAAGCTATGGGTATCCTGTGGCCAAAGGGTATTATGTACGATAATGTGTTATTCTTTATTAGCGATGCTGCCCCTTATATGGTCAAAGCTGGACAAGCATTATCTGTTGTATATCCTAAATTGACTCATTTTACTTGTGTGGCGCATGCATTTCATCGTGTGGCAGAAGTGGTCAGAGACAATTTCCCTAAAGTAGATTTGTTGATTTCATCAGTGAAAAAGTATTTCTCAAAGCTCCCAGTAGAGTTAACGTGTTGAAAGAAATGTACCCTGAAATTCCATTGCCACCAAAGCCAATTTTAACTAGATGGGGTACATGGCTAGAAGCAGTTGAATATTATGCCGAACATATAGACTCTATTAACAATGTTCTCCTTGCATTGGACTCTGAAGATGCAGTCTCAATTGATACTGCGAAAACAGTTACCTGTGACATAAGTGTGAAGAATGACTTAGCTCACATTCAGCATACATTTTCATGCATCATAAAAACGCTCAAAAGTCTCCAAAATAGACACCTTTCACTATCTGAAAGTTTTGAAATTATAAATAGTACTGTGGAACAACTGAATCGTGGTAGAGGTAAAGTTGCAGATGCAGTAAGAGCTAAGGTGGACACTGTACTTTCAAAAACCCTGGATATGAAGAACTACAAAAGGTTGTTGCTGTGATGAGTGGTGAATCAACAGTGAAGATTAACTTGGACTTATCCCCAGCAGACATTGTGAAATTGAATTATGTACCAGTTACTTCTTGTGACGTCGAACGCTCTTTTAGTCAGTATAAATCTATCCTCAGAGACAATAGAAGAAGATTCACTTTTCAGCACTTGAAAGAAATGTTTGTAACCTATTGTTATGGTAACAGACAATAAAAATTGTGTTTTGTTGAAACTACATTGGAAGATAAGGTACGTCCATTATATTTTTGTTTAGTTTGATTAAAATGTACCAATATTTAACGTACATAGTCATTTTTTTATAATTTTAAGTCCATATTTAATTCCATATTTTGGTAAAAATCCATATTTAATTCCATATTTTGGTAAAAATAACTACATATATATTTACATATTTCATATATTTTTAGTCCATATAAATCCGTTCCCTGATAATCACAATTTACCTGCGAAGAGTGTAGTATTTGCTGCAGATACGAAGGAGAGTAAATTTATCGTCCAATACTTGCATTTACGTAAGAACTATTGGCATTAAAAATTAAAACATCAATTATATGGAATATATTATTGGTAAATAAGTCCGTATTTCAATGTTAAACTCCATACTAGAAACTAGGACTACCAACTTGGTAGCCTGTAAACTATGCACTACGGGGCTTTGGATATGTACACGGCCTTCGTCATTGACTATCTTTCTAAAGGTCCAGCCAGTGTTGCCAATACAGCGGTTTTCCCGCTAGATCTAGCGTTTTTCAGTTAGTTTAGCGGATAACATTTATGAAATTTGTATTGCTCATATAGGGATTTAGCAGTATTTTTAACACTCACAGCGGTAAAATATTTTTCTTACATTGACAATATTGAATTTAGCGGTTTCTGTACTGTACCTTAACAAGTTTTTTAAGAATCGAGTTGGCAACATTGGGTACAGCACTTAATTAAAAAGGCAGTGTCCTAATACAGTTTCATTACGAGTTATGTGGAATAGACACTAGCGTATATATTACAATAATGTATCTTAAGATACTGTAAAGAAGGTACTAACAATATCAGTATTCAAAGGTAATGTGTTATTCTACATTAGACTTATATTATTCATACTGGCAGAAATTTATATAATAAACTTCCCCACATGTCAAGGCACATAACAACAGTATGTTTAAGAAATCTGTTAAAAATATATTATTAACACACATGCCAATGTGCACAAAGGAATATTTAAATATAAAGTTTTAAATTTTAACTATTTATTTTTTTGTGTGTACTGCCTTCTCTTCTCTCTTGTTTCATGTGCGTGGACACCCTACTAGAAGATACGTAGTGTGTGATTACAAAATAATTAACTGTGAATCTCTTACAATAAACTAAGCATCTTATTTACAAGTAACTAGTCTAGTCTGTCATGCATTAGTGACTGAATTAGTAGTATTAGTAGTACGTTATTTGCTTAGTGATTAACTACATAATATTCTAACTAGTATCTTATTTAATAAGCATGTGACATGTTAAAATAGATTAAGATGACTGTAAAATTATTGTATCATTGTTAGGTTAATGTATGCTGACGATGCCATGAATGATTGTATTCCAACGGTTAATAAAACATCCATCCATCCAACTTACATTATTTAATTTCCAAAGTATCTTCAGATTTCTAACCTCCAATTACTGACGAAGTATTCAAGTTTGTTCAGTGAACAAGTCATCAAGCAAGTATTTTTGTTTACTAGCTACTACGGACTTGTCTCATGTCACATCAGGCTTCTCTGTACAACTATCTAGTTCACTTCAGCTGAAAATAAAGCTTTGAGCTACGACCTAAAATTTATTACGAGTATCGTGCTCAGGCTTTAACCATCATAAATGAAATAAACAGCACGTGTGTTCGCAAATTCTTTCACAGACCTGAATAAGGCCCGTAACACACTTGAAGAGTTTTCGCTAGCGAGAAAAATCAAAGTATGATAACATGGATTCAAATGGACGTCCACACACTGGAAGAGATTCTCGTTCGAGGCAAAAATCCTCGAGCGAATTTCTCGCTCGAATCGGTAGCTCACATTTTTTTTTTTTTTTGACACATTTATCAAAGCTGTTTGAATTTGTACTCTTTATGACGACTGAATGTAGAAAACGATATCACAGGTGGCGATGAATTGTATTGCTTTTATTTGAAAATGAGGAAAGGTGGCTGTTAATTGCAGGCAGAAACTTATCGAACTTGTACGATGTCACCTGTAGGCCTATTTATTTGATACACGGGATGAAAAATATAGAAACACGAAACTTAAAAAAGACCTCTGGAGACAAATTTAAAAAATGATTTGAAAATAAATGAGGATATATTTCATTTTGATGAGATTTAATAGTATTAATTATAACATTTGAAATAATGTGTCTATATGTCTTAACAGTTTACATAATTTTAATCAGAACAGCAAAGAATCCTCTATCATATCATGAATAGCAAAAAACTGAGGTCCATTCAATCTGAAATAACGCCTAAACGTATCATCATTCAAACCGAAACCAGTGTCCAAAACTCGCCATTATTTTCGTAAGATACAATGTGATTTTCAGATATTTCTGGCTTTATTTTTAGGCCTACTTTTTCTTTTCATTAACAAAATATATTCTTATAACACCTTTTGCTCATCATGTGAAGATTCAGATACAACATAGTAGCTTTCGTACATATTTCGTAAAGTACGACAATATACGTAAATACATAACCTATAATATTTCCAACGAGTGATTACTATAATCAGAAAAATGCTTTCTGCATGAAGGCAGTGCATAGATGAACATAGCGTGGCGTGTTCTGTGATAGCGAGAACTCGCCAAGTGTGTGGAGGAAGGCTCTTCGCCTCTTTCTCGCAACACATTTCTCGCTAGCGAGATATCTTCAAGTGTGTAACGGGCCTTACTGAAGAGTTTCCAAGAATCACCACACTCGAATACCTTCTAGCCTGTATTTCATGTTCTTTTAATTTAAAAGCCTCAATTCTGAAAAATTCTGTACACAAAAGTCATAACTAAATAGTTTGTTTCTTGTGTAAACGTTCGTGCTTTTTCAGATTCCACGCGACCGAAAAATTCCTTCCACAGACCTGACAACTGAATGGCTTCTCGGCTGTATGTGTGCGTACGTGCTTTTTCAGATACCAAGATTCCAAAAAATTCTTTCCACAAATCTGACAGCTGAATGTCTTCTCTGATGTGTGTGTACGCTGATGTTTTTTTAGATGCCACGGGAGTACAAAATTCCTTCCGCAAATATCACAACTGAATGGCTTATCACCCGTATGTATGCGTGCATGGTTTTCTAGGTACGATGATTCCGAGAAACTCTTTCCACAAATATCACAACTGAATGGCTTAACTTCTGCGTGTATGCGCGCATGCTTTTTTAATCTCGACGATACCGTGAAACTCGTTCCACAGACGTGACAACTGAATGGCTTTTCGCCTGTGTGCTTGCGTGCGTGCAACCTCAAACCACCGGGAAAAGGGAAACTTTTCCCGCAATCCTCACATTTGTATGGCTTCTTCCCTGTGTGTATGCGTTCATGTAATTTTAGACCACTACGAAAAGGGAAACTTTTCCCGCATTCATCGCATTTGAATGGCTTCTCGCCTGTGTGTGTACGTGCATGCTCTTTCAAATACTTCGCTTGCGTAAAACTCTTTCCACAAACGTCACAACTCAACGCGTTGTCGCCTGTGTGTATGCGTTCGTGATCTTTTAAATACGCCATTTCAGAAAAATCCTTTCCACACATGTGGCAACTGAATGGCTTCTCACCTGTGTGTATACGTACATGCTTTTTCAGGTTATACGACTCCGAAAAATTCTTTCCACAGATTTGACAACTGAACAGCGGGCCTCCCGTGTGAATGCGTTCATGTTTTTTTAGATACCAGGACACCGAATAATTCTTTCCGCAGATGTGACAACTGAATGGTTTGTCCCCTGAGTGTATGCGTGCATGCACCTTCAAACGAGCGAGAAAAGCGAAACGTTTGCCGCATTCATCGCATTTGAATGGCTTGTCGCCTGTATGTATACGAGCATGTTCTTTCATATATTTCGCTTGTGAAAATTTCTTTCCACAAATGTCACAACTAAAAGACTTGTCGACTGAGTGTAGAGCTGAATGCTTTTTCAGGTCATTTAACTGCGAAAAACACTTTCCACAAACATCACATTTGTGTATCCTCTTGTCAGCATGCAAATCCTCTTCTTGTGCAGTATTGTCGCAGAATGTTTGGGGCCCATTTTTATGGCCAACTGCAATACTGTGAAGAAAATGTACCATTAGTCCAGACAAGTAAACATACCACAATAAATGAGAAACAGCCTACCAGCATTATATCCAATAAGAATACACGAGAGGAGTACAGATATAAATCATAAGATAGTAAGTTTAAATCGCGAGAAGAATTACAAATTGAAGTAAAGTGATTGGTATTCTGAATTCGATCCTATAGAGTAGGAATATTATAAATAAAACCAACAGCTGATAACATCGTTCTGCATTTCAAAACTTATTTTCTGTTGTTTTCAATCTGATAGACAATTCTAAACGGTTTTTTTGTGCTGAATTCGAAAATAATCTCCATTTTCGCCCATCACGTCAGGTTTTCAGACAATTCATGAATAACCAGAAATGAATTTATAGCTTTGTGAAACATCATAAAAATTATTTTCAACAAGAATTTTGTGAGAAAAACTAGGCCACAATTTGTTGTTTGCCACTAATTAATCATTAATAAATATTAGTTAATAATTATAAGCACTTTAATAACCTTACCTGAATATTGTACTTCAAATTTTCTCCTTTTGACCTCCTTGCATGTTGTTCAGAGCAGCCCCTTTTTTAACATCCAGCAATAGTCCGCAATGTTTCCATTATGAAGCAAAACATCTTTAAGACTTTTCTGAGAAGAATCTATGAAGAACCTCCACTCTTTGTAATTATAGTTTATGTTATAAAATTTTAAGACGGCAAGGATTTCTTGGCAATACATTTAATTTTCTTTTTCAGCAAAAAAAAAAGGGACAAGTTCCTTCTCACGATGCCTGTACCATGAAAAATATGTATCCTAAGCCAATACTTTCTTTTCTTTTAACCTAGAACCTAATAGTTCTGCTGATTCTTTAGGCAAATTTAAATCCCTCACTAAATCATTAAGCTCATTTTGATTCAAAACATCTATCATCGCCAGTATTGTCTGGTTCGTAAGTATGATCCATTGGAGATTTAGTTTCATTGCTACTGGATGCAGATGGCAATGTATCTGATTCAGGGTGTACTGGAACGGAATACCAGGACCATGAGGTACAGCCCGAATGGCAGAGGGAATGTTAGGATATAGAAAATTAGAATATCTTTCTTGTTTTTAGCAGTATATCCAGCTACCTTAACTACACAAAAATAACAATCGTCTCCATGATTTGTAGGTTCCTCCAATTCATAGGGATACCAAAGGACAATGATTTCCTTTTTCCCTTTTTCCAACTCCTCAACTCTTCAACACAACTACGACACACTTTATAGGGGCACCAGGATTTGTCCTGGCCTCCTAATTAATGCCACAATATTGAAAGTAAGTATTCTTTACAAAAGCTGTTGTATTCTGTATCTGTTTTACCAACGTTTATGACCCACATACATAGCAAAACAAATCTGGATCATTTACACAACCACGTTCAGACATTTCTATGAAACAACACTATTAAGTTATACTCTCGCAGAAAAATGAGAACTCACACACTTCGATTTTACGACAACCAACAACACAAAACTGAACCTGTAATTTTAAAACAACTTTTAAAAGGGGACAGGTTTATTATCTCAGTAAGGAAATCTGTAGCCTCATAAGCTGGATTGCACTTCCATAAATAAATATATATACGGGGACCCTCTGTCATTTTCTAATTCATTGTTAGTTTTAATAGCAATCTCTAAGAGTAAATATTTCCTTCATAATTTTTTATGACCTGAGACACTAAACATTTCAACTTCCTGTTTGTAGATAATGTTGGTTGCAGACAGATAAAAACCTCCAAGAATAAACAACGGATGTCTTAACCTCAGTTCATTTTAAGGAGGAGGATACAATTTTGTACATCCCTCATGGACGGATATTGTTAGTAGAATTTAATAAATATCAAATACAAACATAATCAAATATATTATGTCATATTTCAAGTAATAAAGTTTAAATTATAAGCTGTCTTGCCTTTTTAACAAATGAAAATCACACTGTAATATTACTATATTACGAAAAATATTGAAAACATAAAATTTTGAATTGTAAAAATTCTTGACGTGGTAAACGAAAACGGATTTCAGTTTTGCAATCAGTGGGAAATTGTGGTTCAGAAACGATCATTTATTTCAAAACAACAAAATCATGCAGTAATAAATTCAATTCTTTATACATAGAAACCTGCACAATGAATGCTCAACTTAACAAGCAAATAAAGACAACTGAAATGAAATTTTTACGAGCTTCTAGAAAATCAAGAATAGAAAAAATACGAAAAACAAGGATTCGACGAATAATGAATGTGGAAGAAGATATATCTACAATAGTGGAAAAGGAAGATTATGATGGTACAGATATGTACAACGAAGAGGAAGGGAGAGGATTTCTAAATTAATATAGGAATGGGAAGTAGAAGGAAGAAGACAATGTGAAAGACGAATGATTACTTGGGAGAAAATGTTAAATATTCTCTACAAAATGTTAATCTATGAGAAGAAGATGTACAAGACAGGAATGTTTGGAGAGACAATTTAAGTTAGCATAATGGTTTGTTGAAGAGGAACCTTTGTATAATCAAAATCTCTATTTTAAAACAAGTAAGTTTAAATAAAATTCATAAATACTAAAAATTACACCAGTAATTCAAAAAAGAAACAAATATTCCATCACTACTTAACTCCGACATTATATAAACAGTCAATTTGTAACGAACTTGAGATTAGGGAAATTGAATATACATTGTTTATGTTAGTATGTTGGTCTGAATGTATCATCTTGTTTAGGTTTACAAACAGAATATGAAGCTATGTCACGAGAAGTAATCAATGAAATGGGTGAAATATGTATTATATTTAAGCTGCATTCCGAATTTACTACGAACTCACGACAAATATTTGATAAGCTTTACGCAAATAGGTACATGCTATCAATAGGTACAAAAATCACCATAAGAATTACTTACAAATTAGCAATCTAACAAATGTATGGGCTATTCCATCTCAAATCGACCGAAATATAGAGAAAATTGACCTTGCAATTTTTAAATACAATGAAACTTTTTCTGTCCGTTGACAACTATGATGCAATGCTTCTGCAAAGTTTGAGGCATCAGAACTTCATAGTGTTTAAATTAAAAATATTTAAATTTATCGTATTTTCATAAAATTAGCAACTTTAAACTGTTGTGGCTCCGAAACCCTTTCACCCAATGATCAAAATCATGGTTTACTTTGATGCTGAGAAATTAAAGTTTATATTGACATATAAACAGTTTTTCTTACTTTTTATGGAAATGGAGAAATTTAGATTTTTGTTCATTAAGACGCCTTTGCCCACGAAAAAATATTTTAAAAATATATGGTTAGATTCCGCATTGAAAGTACAAATAAACAAATTTTATACTGGTGCACCGTTGATAAGAAAATATTGAAAATATCAAATAAAGAAAATAAATAGTACGCGCGTGAACTAACCGGCTGACTGGGAGGCGGGATTTAGCCCAGACAAGCAAGGCCAGGAGACATAAACACGTGATGTTTCTTCTAGCAGTCATGGCTGTGCTAGCTTTATCACAGGTTTTCATAAACACAGGAGTAAAATGACGCCCAACGCTCGCTTATCTTCAGCTCTCGGCCAGTGCATTCTGTACTGCGCCGTTCAAGTATAGGCGTGTGAAAATAATCTATTTAATACCCTCGAAACTTATTGCCGAGCCACTAAGCAAACAATGCCGAATCCCTCTTAACATTACAAGTTTTCTTCTCAAATGTTGTCACATTTTTACAAATGGGCAAAAAGCCTAAAAGGAATTAAAATCAGATAACCTGTCTCTCTGTATACAATAAAAATAGGATTACTTATCATAACCTACCAAATGTCAGCTTCAAAATGAGCTCCCATTCAATGTTCTGCAGTAAATGGTTCCAGAGTTCTGAACGTTGAAAGAGGCTTCTTTTTATAAAATACGATAAATTTGTCGCTCAATAGTACGAAAACGGTTTGACTTTCGATAGTATATTTTTGAAAATGCACTGTCCTCAGCACCTTGTATAAATAGGGAAAAAAATTAGAGTATTAAAAAAATGCGAGGTTTTTTACTGATCGATTTCATATGGAATAGCCCGTATACATAAATATCAAAACCAGTCCCTGTAATATTACATTTCTAATGGAACAAGGCAAACAAATAAACGAACAAATAATAACAAACGAAGAATACAAAGAAATAAAGTAAAATAGAAGTAAGTAAATAGTTAAATTAATTAATTGGCAAAGAAACCAATAAAGTGTAGAAAACAAAATAAAATTTAAATTTAGAAAATTTTAAAAATTTATGTGTTAAGAAATTAAAATTAAATAAATTGCAACACTGAAAATTAAAAAGTTAACCAATTAAAAAATTAATAATTAAAAAAAAAATAGAAAATTAGCAATTAAGAAACTAAATATTAAAAAATATGAAATTGGAAAGCTAAAATTATAATGAAAGAGTGATGGAACGGAGAAAAATTCTCTCCGGCGCCGGGATTTGAACCCGGGTTTTCAGCTCTACGTGCTGATGCTTTATCCACTAAGCCACGCCGGATACAACCCCAACGCCGGTTAGAATCGTCTCTGATTAAGCTCCATCTCTTGGGTTCCCTCTAGTGGCTGCCCTCTGCACTACGTCATAGATGTCTATGAACGCAGGACCGAAGTCCATACATGTGTTGAGGTGCACTCGGATGAGTGACTGGTTGGCCGGGATCCGACGGTATAGGCGCCGTCTTAAATCACAAAGTGATTTATTACGCATATCATATATATTTTGATGTACCGAAGTACATATGATATTTCCATGCAGATATTCTGCGTCATCATATAATATTAAAAAGAATATATAAAAGGCAAACAATTTAAAGTTGAAAATAAAAATATATAAAAATTATGAATATGAAAATGAAAATAAAATAAATGTATACTGGCATACATAATGTAAGAGAAACATCTAGACACAAATATGAAAATAAATACAGGTAGAAATAGAAACAGACAGATAGACATAATGACATAGACAGAGATAAACATAAAAACAAACACACCGGCACACAGACAGACAAAGAAACAGTGAGACAGTGAGAAAGAGACATAAAGACCGATAGACATACACTCAGACAGAAACACACACATGCAAAAAGATAGGCAATTACCTAAATCTAATTAAGATCCCAGAGCACAACGAATTGTTAATCTGAAGATCTACCACGTACAAACTAAGTAGAATTTCTTCTTCTTGCTCGTTATATGAATAAAGCAGTGAAACCAACAATGAATTAAAGCCCTAGACACTTCGCTCACCTCTCAGTTACGACTTCATCCTCTTCTTCTACTACTTCCAGTTTGACCTCTTCCTCTTGATCCAAATCACGTGAACTCTCCTGTTAAATAAGGTTATATAAAACAGAGCTATAAGACAGGATGATAATTTATATGCTGTAGATTTCATTTTAAATCCAGTTAATCCATTAAACAATTCTAATATTTTACAATTCATTTTGGAATGGTCAGCAAAGCCCTTATTAATGCTATGTATCAATAAAATTAAATCCTTTTATTCAAATTATAGGTAGTTTGTTTATTTTGTAATAAATTAGTTATAAACATGTTTCTTTTCATTTCGTATTTAGTGAGTTTCACTGAGTTTACGCTAATTGGCACATACTTAATAGATAATGATGTGTTTTGTTACGTATTGCGTTGAAGGTATGTTTCTTCATTTTTTCATAGATCTTTATATTTGTCCTAACAGTATTTACATCCTCATATTTTCTTATAATGTGTCAACAGTTTCCTCTATTTACATTTTAATTTTATTTGCATAATTTATATTCTTAGCTTGTTTTCTGTAGTTATATTTATTTAAAATTATATCTAAAAAAGTTTATAGCAAATAATTTAGGATAACAGTATTGTTATGGTGACTGGCCAGGTTCAAACTAAAACTGGCTTTCTGGGCATCTGAAATATTTATAGAAAAGCACGATAGATAATCACATAAGATAATACCACAGTCTACTATATACAGTCGCGAAGCTTGAGGTGATTTTTTGCAAAGCTCGTGATAAAGCGCTCCAAGCGGTTAGCAACTACAAACAATAGACTGTCCACAGTCGACTCTGGACTGTGTCGTATTTCTGTCGAGTGCTAGCTCGTTGCATATTTCACATTGATGCTTGTGAAATGTTCGTTAATGGTTGTAATGAAAATGTTAATGGCTAAAATACAATAATTATTGGAATAACAATATTTTACTAGAGACGTAGAAAAATTAAGTTTGCTTTAATGAAATTTATTTATCACGTTTTATTTTCAATTCTGGTGGGATTATTATTGCTTAGGCCTACTTTTTTTTTTGAAAGGGTATGCTTTTAATTATAGCTGTTAATTTTGTTGTTATTTGTATTTGTTACTTTACTAGAGACGTAGAAAAAGTCTATTACAATAAAATTTATTGATCACGTTTTATTTCCAATTCTGGTGTGATTATTATTGCTTAACCTCATCCCACTTTTTAACTACGTAAGCCTGCACTACAAGTACCGGCACACGTAAGTTACTCCATTAATTCATATTTCCATTATTGTTGTTGTAAAGGGAAATGCAAATTAATATTTATTGGTTTCATAGTTAATTATCGCTATAATCTTGAATGAGTGAAGCTATTATAGTAAATTTCAGTTCGTTTTGCACAAACAAAAATAATATTAACCTATTTCTTGCAGGTATCTTCGAGTTTATGGTGGAATTTAATATACTTCAGTAAAATAATAAATTAACTTTATGCATTTAATATTTTAATAATGGAAGGAAGGTGTTAATATTTCCAAAAGAACACAACGACATATGTTGTCGTCTACTAGGAGAGAGATCTGCGATGATGAGGCGATAGTAGCGATCCTAGTGGTGGGCAACTACCCATGTTTGCATTTTTACTACATATTGAGCTTCGCGACTGTATATAGTAGACTGTGATAATATTAAAATGTATCCTAGTTCTTTCTCGTTACAGGTGAAACACCATAAAGTCGCAAAACATTGTCAATTTGCTAGCTACAAATTCGTTAATTGAATGGAACTTATGAATACTGCGTAGGAACTTACGTCTTCATTGCATTATTGATTTTATTATTTTCGGTGCAAGGAATATCTTATCTATTTATTTACCTTTGTATTATCAATAAAAAACATTTTTTTTTTATTATTTTAAGTGGCAGCCTTTGTACCTAAGTAATCTACTTACGCCGTATTCTGAAGTATAACTAATTGATTGCAATAAAACACTATTTTCGAACCCGTAATAATTTACATCACTACTCCGAATCTTGATCTTACCTTTATGCATAAAGTAATATTGAAAAAACACACGTTACTTACAACGAAAGCAATGAGCAACCACTATTATATCAATATCACTTTAGAATCTATCGACCAACGCACTTCGTAAACTGCACTCACCTCAGATTCACTCTTCATGATGGTAAACTCAAATGGCAGAAGTGTCTCCTCAAATGTCATCTCTGATTTGAGATCATAGATGTGGTCCATACATTCATTTTTTATTTCGGTCACGTTCAAATCTAATAAATTTCCTTCCTGCAAAACATAAAATATAATAATTATGTGATATATAAGATGTAATTGCTCACAAGAAACCAGTGAGTATTTATATCTGTTAGTAAAGCTGAGGCCAACAAATGCAGGCGTACATATCTAAAGTCTATAATAAAATAATTTATGCCTCGTAACACAGCATGTAAAAGTACAGATGTATTCACTGCGCTGCAAAAGAAATGCCGAATCGAAGTCACTATCGATTTGAAATATCGTGTTATGACGACTTCGCTTAGGAACAATAGAAATAGAAATCCACAAATTGTTGTGTCAACGTCATATCATTCATTCTTCAATAAACTATAAATAAAATAATATATAAATAAATATACCCTATGTAATATATATTTACATATTATTTTATTACAATTTTCAGTTGTTACAATACGATAGTATGATACACTCTTTTGTCTATACAATATGAAATGTAACTGCCGATATATATCGATTGTAACAATGGCAGCATCCATGGATAATAAGGAAGGCTGTTGAATACCATATAAACTGCAGTTTCACTATTTTCGTGTAGTGTTCTTATTAGCGTTGTAAAATAAAAGTATATGAATAATTTTAAATCAATTCATATTAAATAATAATGTGAACATGTTGTAAAAGTCGTATTAACTTGTTTTTTTTTTAATTAAACCAAATACCTTACTATAATAATAGCGGACAGCTGTAGCATTGGCGTGGGTGCGAAATATCGCGGACCTGACATCTAGCGGACCGGGATAGAATTACGTCCACATATACGAATATTAACATAGCGGGATTCGGACTATTGTTTAAAACGTGAGTTACTAATGTGGAATTATAATATATGAAACACTTAAGAAATGTTGAATAGTATTTAATGTAAAATTATTACCTTATATCAGAGCTACATATTATGAGAATATTGCATACTTCATATTACTTTCCGTAATTATTGTTACATATTTTTTCTTTGCTTTAGTGAGACAAAATCAGTTCTGACATTAGGAATGATTGTACAATAATGCTTTATATACCCATTGCTGACAAATGCAAAAATAAAAATGGTAGTATCGTGATGCTTTTAATAATTTTATTAGTAAAGGCATGTAGAGAACAATAAAACTTAATTTGCTAAAACCTTAAAATTTCCGATATATTTTAACTTCTATTCATTTATTAGGCCTAAATAAAAAAGTTAATTTCTATTATTCTATCAACACAGAGATAAAGCCATTAGGCCTAATAAAGAATTTTGTTGACTCACCTTTTATGAACGAAAATACGATTTGGAGCAATTTGTAATGCTGCAATTGTCACAATTATAAACAGCACACATACACCCTGACATTTTAACACAGCACTAATTAATAAAACTATTAACTAGCTCAGCAACAATATACATTGCAGTTGATTACAGCTTGTTTCGCGAGTATCTCCACACCGGCAGGTAGGTAGCAGCACCAGCGTCGTTCGCACGCAAAACTGCTAGCTGCTGGTATAGTAAGGTATTTCACTAAACTCAAGAAAATAGCTTTCCACTCGCCATGTTTGCCAAAGTCCTCAGGAAACGATATAATTTCGTATCGGCATTTCTTTTGCAGCCATATTTTATCATATTTTGTTCAAGTACATGCCTGTTTCCTTTTCTATTTCCAGATAAAAAATAAATACCAGCAAATGCAAATCAAGTTTTAAAATAAATTACGTACTGTATTAGATGTTTCACCTGAGAAAAAGCAGTCGCACAAGCAGTGCAATTCTGTTCTGATTAGGGTTGCCAACCGTCCGGAATTTTTTTTCAGATTGTCAGGAAATCAGTCCTCTATGCAGGAAAAAAATTAAATTCTTTCAGGACGCTTAATGTCCAGAATTAAGTTCATTGCAATAATCATATTCCGAAATATTATATTGATATTTCATTATAATAGACCCGATGTAGTTTGCAATGGCTTGATAGTAAATCAGCATTTGAATAAATTCAGTGATTCTGATGGACATCTCTTTAAGAAGAAAACAATGAATGTGTATCAGAGGGTCATTGACTATTTGCAAAGATGGTTTGATTACGATTCTTTACTTCGTAAGAGAATCACTTTTCTAAGCCTTAATGATAGTTTCACATTCAGTGTCCTTACCGAAATTGTGAATATATTGCATGTTAATATAGAAGTGATCTTTGAAAATGGTGATGCACTGTATCAAGAATATTGCTTATTAAAAGAGATAATGTCGACGCCTCAAGAACACTGGGACACTGTTTTAATGACACGTAAAGTGCCAAACTTAAAGAAAATTGCTGAACACATACATGCTCTTCCAATTAGCAGTACTCAAGTATTGCGAGTTTAAAAAAAAAAAAAAAGAAGAATCTCTGAACTGACGAAAGGAACAGGATGAGGCCAGAACTTGTAAAATCAGAACTCTTAGTAAAGACGGAACGTATCATGTAGGGAATTTTTTTGATTACATTTCAACAAACAAAGAATTATTAAACAAAACCAAATAAAGCAACAAGTATTCTTTCAAACAATGTTAATGCAGTGAATGTAGAGACATGTATACTTATCAACCCCTGTGCTTTTCAATGTGTACATACTTATGGAATGTTCTTTAATATAGGGATACACTGTTAGAACCAAATAACAACACGAAGGAGATTCTAATTGTTTAATTGAGCGTGAAAATACAAGTGTATTTACATTGAAATTCATTATAAGTTTATGTGCTTTTCATTTTTTTTTATGTTTCCTGAATTTCCGTCCTCCAAAGTTGGCAACCCTAGTTCTGATTAATATTGCTGCACGTACGAAATATCTGCAATATCTGACATCTCTCCTTATATTATTTAGAGCGATTGGAAGCTATTTGGTATATGTATTTTCTGTTAAAGATACCGCAAACAATGGTGGAAAGACCTCATGGAAAAAATACTATTTGTTGCTGGACACACTTCTGTACAGAAATCAGCAAGCTTACCAATCTGATTTGGCATTACAGAAGATTGTGGTATGAATCAAGGACACACTGGCAAACAGAGACACTGCAGCAGGATCATTCTTAAATGACGCAGATGACAATCCCTCCCACTTTTTTAAGATCAAGATTGTATGCTGAAGGGTTTAGAAGACACTGTTCGTAAATGGGTGTGGCACAGAACGACATATTTAGGTAAAACTATTAGGGAAAGCACATGGCTAACTACAGGACACACACATATAGGAATGCAGGCTTTGTTTCTGTAATCTGATTAAGCCCATTTAATACAGTTGTAGAGATCTATACCTTTTCCATGCCAGTGTCGTAATAGATCGACTATAGATGAGATTTTTTGTATTCGACAGATATTGGAGAAAAATGGGAGTATAAGGGTACAGTGCATCAGTTATTCATAGATTTCAAAAAAGGCGTATGACTCGGTTAAGAGAGAAGTTTTATATGATATTCTTATTGAATTTGGTATTCCCAAGAAACTAGTTCGATTAATTAAAATGTGTCTCAGTGAAACATACAACAGAGTCCGTTTAGGTCAGTTTCTATCTGATGCTTTTCCAATTCACTGCGGGCTAAAGCAGGGAGATGCACTATCACCTTTACTTTTTAACTTCCCTCTAGAATATGCCATTAGGAAAGTTCAGGATAACAGGCAGGGTTTGCAATTGAACGGGTTACATCAGCTTCTTGTCTATGCGGATGACGTGAATATGTTAGGAGAAAATCCACAAACGATTAGGGAAAACGCGCAAATTCTACTTGAAGCAAGTAAAGAGATAGGGTTGGAAGTAAATCCCGAAAAGACAAAGTATATGATTATGTCTCGTGACCAGAATATTGTACGAAATGGAAATATAAAAATTGGAGATTTATTCTTCGAAGAGGTGGAAAAATTCAAATATCTTGCAGCAACAGTAACAAATATAAATGACACTCGGGAGGAAATTAAACGCAGAATAAATATGGGAAATGCCTGTTATTATTCGGTTGAGAAGCTTTTGTCATCTAGTCTGCTGTCAAAAAATCTAAAAGTTAGAGTTTATAAAAGTTATATTACCGGTTGTTCTGTATGGTTGTGAAACTTGGACTCTCACTTTGAGAGAGGAACAGAGATTAAGGGTGTTTGAGAATAAGGTTCTTAGGAAAATATTTGGGGCTAAGAGGGATGAAGTTACAGGAGAATGGAGAAAGTTACACAACGCAGAGCTGCACGCATTGTATTGTTCACCTGACATAATTAGGAACATTAAATCCAGACGTTTGAGATGGGCAGGGCATGTAGCACGTATGGGCGAATCCAGAAATGCATACAGTGTGTTAGTTGGGAGACCGGAGGGAAAAAGACCTTTGGGGAGGCCGAGACGTAGATGTGAGGATAATATTAAAATGGATCTGAGGGAGGTGGGATATGATGATAGAGACTGGATTAATCTTGCTCAGGATAGGGATCAATGGCGGGCGGCAATGAACCTCCGGGTTCCTTAAAAGCCAGTAAGTAAGTAAGTATGCCAGTGTATGGTACCAGTGCCCACGTAAAATTCTAATTAATTCTATGAGCAACAATAGGTAGAATAATCTGGGTCCATGATCAAGGGAGATAATTATGATAACTATACGATACCTGCGTTGTTTGCATGATCGTGCACCTCTGTTGAGGCATGCGGATATAAGAATATTATTCCAGGAGAATCCTTCCTTTCCATTCTGTATTATTATAAAATAACACACATACTAAATAAATAGCAGTAAAGGCTCATTCACAATGAAAATTAAACATAACGTAAGCGTTAACTTAAGAATGTAAACGTTACGGTAAAATCAAGAAGTCATACCATCATTCACGATGGGAACATAAACATAACAGCAAAGATACTTGGTAACCATGGAAACATAACAACGACGCCATTTCCTCATATTCTTTCGTATACTTCAGCGCTCCACGATTGTGTTCTGTTTGTAAATCACGTAAGCATAAGCATGAAAGTTTGGAGTTTGCAAACTTTCATGTTAACGTCTTACGGTAATGTTCATGTCAATGCTTATGTGAATAATTGTGAATGATCCCATTTGGTAGGCTGGGCGCAAACTTCTGTGTTTATGTTACGGTTATGTTTAATTTTCATTGTGAATGGGCCTTAACTCTCAATATACCTCAGAAAAATGCTTCTTATTTTCTATATATGTGTTATCACTTGCTTGTATAGCCATTGGTTCGCAACCAGGTTCCATCTTGATCATGTCCATTACGACTGAAAAAGGAAAAATTTAAGAAACATAAATTTGCAAGCAGAATGTGAACTATTGAGATACAATTCCTAAGGTGGTAAACAAAATTCTGTGTTCTGTGTAGCTACAACAGCGCAGATGTGCATGTGATTATGGTATTAATATTACAAAGATGGAGAATCGAATACTGAATTTGTTACAAAGTTTAATATACAACCTGCTGCATGGTAGCGAAGGCCTAAGCATTTCTTATGTAAAATTTGAGTTAAAAGTAGACTTTCGGCTTGGTTTGTAATTTGGTAAGAATTCGGCATTTTTATATGCTATTCTTTCAATTATAGCAATTTTATCAAGTTTAATTTCATCTTTTCGTATGTAGAATATCTATTCATTAATTCTTTTCTTTTAGTTTCAGTTTTTCCTATCGGGAAGATACAAGAAGGGTCAATCTAGTTGCGGAAATACATACAGGAATAACATTGTCCTTTGTATAATACATAATCGGTCTTACTAATAAAAACTCTATATACAGACGTCTAACTGTCTTATACTTATACAATGAGTAGCTCGTTTATAAGTTGTGTAAATTTCTTACTAATAATCACTACATACGTCGTGTATGACAGTATAACTGTTAACAGCTAACGTCATAGTTTCGTCATTACTTCGTCACGAAAGGTAATAGAATATCTGAGGTTCTCTATTGCATCCGGTAGAGCGCTCTAGTGTGGCGTGTTAAATATCGATAATACAACTGGCTCTAATCGATTACCACACTACATTTTGGTCAAACAGTATAAGCTACAGCAATATTATTCTAATAATTCTATGATCTTTGGTTTGTTCTTCTGTGGTTACAAGGTAACCATCATCATAAAATGACAGTCGATACGAACTGATAGAGGGGAGCCCATTTTTCCTCTATGTACAACGCTTAAAGAAGGGGTTTCGTGTATATAACTACTGCAAAGCAATTCCCATTGTATAGTCACAGCCTGTTTATACGTCCATAGCTTATTCACGGTTTATTAGTAACGTTTTCTGTCTCAACTCTACATAAGTCTCATAAAAACTATGCACGGTTTATTAGTAAGACTGAATATAATTTATGACTATTTAAACTGGAGATGGTTTCTGGCTTTACTTACAAACACTTTTCAGAAACTTCTTCCTCTTTACAGCTGCGTCTTCGAATAAAATATTCTCTAACAACACTCAGGTTCTGTTTCTAATTATCCATATACACCATACCTGCACAAACAGCGCTCAACGAGCGCGCGACTCCTTCCGAGCGGGAGAGCTGTGTTTACAGCTCGCCGAATCAGAGAGGAAGATACGTCAGAATGACATAGACTTGCTATAGACAGAGGAAAGGGAAACGACCACTCAGCTATCTAGTGGAGTGCAGTGTGTAGGCCTATTCTCAGTAACTGTTTCACGTTGCTTACCTACTGCTACAGTACAGTATGGGAATCTAAAAGACGGAAAAGGAGTGATCAGGCAAATTCTTTCAATGTTACATGGGAAAATGCTTATTTTTTCATAGCTGCTGGAGTAAATACTCAGTGTTTTATCTGCCACAACATTTTGAAAGGTAGAAAGGAACATAACATAATGCGTCATTACGAGTCCAGACATAAAGATACTAAAGATATTAATCTTCAACAATTTAAATATCTCTTCAGGGAAAAGGCCAGCTCAGTGTTGATATGTTGAATAAATTACGGCATTTCAGTCGTAAACTTACACTTTTCGTAAGTCAGTTTCGGGAAGGTAATATGATTTTGAACGATAGAAACTGCTCGTGATGAAGCCGTGTTAAACGATTATGTGCAAATATTAATTGAAATTCAAAATGAATTTAATTCTAGGTTCTAAGAGCTTGTCTTAATCCACACCTGTGTAACGGTTAGCGCGTTAGCCGCGAAACCAGGTGACCCGGGTTCGATTCCCGGGTCAAGTTACCTGGTTGAAGTTTTCAGGGTTTTCCTTCAACTCAGTATGAGCAAACGCTGAGTAACTTTCGGTGTTGGACCCCGGACTCGTTTCACCGGCATTATCACCTTCTTCTCATTCAGACGCTAAAGAACATAAGCTGTTGATAAAGCGTCGTAAAATAACGTACTAAAAATCTTGTCTTAATTGGAAAGAAGTTTTTAAGTTATCATAATAAATTCTTCAACACCAGTTGAAACAATGCCATATAAGTTACAGGTGGGCCTGGTTGGCGCAGTTGGTTAGCGCTGGCCTTCTATGCCCGAGGTTGCGGGTTCGATTCCGGGCCAGGTCGATTGCATTTAAGTCTGCTCATATAACCTCGGAGTTGCGAGCGTCGTTAAATAAAACATAACATTTAACGAAATAGCTCGGACTTATTGATCTTCAATGTTAAGGGCTAAAGATCGTTTGAATAATACTACTAGCCTGGTTGAGTTTTACAAGACTAAACATTAGCAATAATATTACGACTACACAGGCTGGCTGTGGAAATGATTGCTATTTTTGGCTCAACATTTATATTTGTGAGCAACTGTTTTCCATAATCAACTTTAATAAAGGCAGACATCGAACATCTGTAACTGATGTTTCATTACGATCAGTAGGCTACTGTTCCTTGCAGCTGCCAACAGCATAAAACCCGTTTTGATGTACTGATAAATAAAAATATAACAAAATGATATTGTACATTTAAGTAGTTACAGAATTTCTATTATTTCTGCAAAATAAATATTTCTGTATTAATTAATAAGTCCAAGATAGTTTTGCAAACACTGAACGGAAATTCATTTCATAAACACTCGTACTAGTACTTCCCTTTTGTGTATATTTTGTACGAGATCGCCCATTCTTCAGTCCGCCCTTATACAGAGCGCAGCTAATATCTGCATTCCACTCATGAGCTGTGAGTCAGCACGGAGAGCGCAAATCTTGTGCAGGCCTGATGTACACAGACGTTTTGATAAGAAGGAACTGTGACATCGAAGTATAGTAATTACAGTAATTCTATTCTAGATACATAACTCATTCTAAAACATACATTCAGTAAGCGAGAAAACACTCCATGTAAAAATCGTTATAACGATACAAGTGAAAACAAGATCATTAAAATTATTTTAAGGCTTGTTCCTACATGCAGAAAAGTGTGTGGATGCCCCCACTGGAAGCTACAGGTTTCCGGATATTGCGTCGTACTTCAAATGGACCTTCACAATGTAATACAGTACCGTAATTATGCATGCTTGTAAGAGAAAATTTCAGTTATGTATAACTTATTGTACGTAAACTGAACAATTACACATATCCCTTTAAATATTAAAACTATTTTTACCGGACGTTGAAATTCCTGTATAATCTTACTGTTAGTTATAGTTATACTAATCTTCAGTATAAGCAGAGCCTTCTTCAGTTACAAGCCGGAGCCATATGTCGGCAACACTGTAATTAACTGTCACCCATAGGCCGATCATACAGGACACGTGTTTGTGCTAATGCCGATTTTCAATTTAAATTAATGTTACAATATAAGTGTGTGTCGATGGAATTATGTTCGCGGTCGTACCAAACGTTAATTGTTGATGTATTATAAACTAAGTGCGTGTTGGCGATAAAAAACATGACAATAAATGAAAATAAAATTGTTACAGTCTCTGGCAATTTTTACGGTTACTGATGACAAAATAATTGACTATTCTACTAAATATTAAATATTGTATAACTACATTTTTATAGTCTTATTTGTGGTTTGTGATGTATCAGAATTCTAGTCAAATTGTTGAGTCTGGCCTGCTATATCAATAAAGTTACTCCGTTGGTTTTCAAGTTCATTGTAAACAGCTGTTTTGTGATCCCATAAATGTTGCAGTTTTGTTGAAAACGGAATGCCTGCTATAATTTAATTTGATGCATATAATCACTTTGTTGGTTTTCAAGGTTTGTTTATTAATATTATTTGTTTTGTAATAAATTAGGTATAAAACATGTTTTTTTCATTTGTATTTTTTTAGAGGATTTAAAGTTCACTGAGTTTACGCTAATTGACACATACATGTACTTAATAGATAATGTTGCGTTTTGTTACGTATTATTTTGAAGTTATGTTTTTTCATAGATTTTTTTTTAGTTGACTTAACTGTATTTACATCCTCATACTTTTATTATAATAGATATGTCAATAATTTCTTCTGTTTACATTTTATTTTAGGCCTATTTGCATAATTGACATTCTTAGCTTGTTTTCTGTAGTAATATTTATTTTAAATCATATTTTAAAAAGTTTATAACAAATAATTTGGGATAACAGTATTGTTATGGTGACTGGCCAGGTTCAAACTAAAACTGGCTGCCTGGACATCTGAAATATTTATAGAAAAGCACGACATAATCACATGAAATTAAAATGCATATGATATCCTACACCTTTCACGTCAGAGGTGAAACAACATTAAGCGGCAAAACATTGTCAATTTACTAGCCACAAATTTGTTAACTGAATGGAACTACTTAAGAATACTGCGTGCAAGGAACTAACTTCTTTATTGCATGCCTTTGTATTAGCCTATTTACGCTGTATTCTGAAGTATAGCTAATTGATTGCAATAAAACACTATTTTCGAACCCGTAATAATTTACATCACTACTCGGAATCTTGATCTTACCTTTGTGCATGAAGTAATATTGAAAAAATACACGTTACGTATAACGAAAGGAATGAGCAAACAGAACATCACTTTAAAATCTCCCGCCTCCACCCTGCGTTGCCAAACCTACCCATGCTCCGGCTTGTAACTAAAGAAGGCTCTGGTATAAGCTATTCACAGAACGTCTAGCTTGGATTAAAACATAATCTTTTGAGTGAAATACAATGTAACAGTAGGCAGTTTTCTGAGAAAGAAAAGGAAATCACATTTACATACCTCCTTTCAGCTGCAAACCTCAAACAATAGTCACTTCCAATATTCGCACAGAATAGAGGCCTAATACAGGACAATAAATTAATGTAATTTTTCTTGAGCATAAAGCATAATCTAGAAACCCATAATAACAATAAAAAAAACCGTAACATATAGCACTGTCTACTCGATCGCACACTGCAACTGCCCTACAATGTGATCCAGCTGGCAGTGCAATAACAGCCTTGCCAATACAGCGTTTTCTCTTCTAGACCTGACATTTTTCACTGTTAGTTTAGTGGCCAGTGGTGCCACCTATGGAAAACATTAGGTTGTTTCAAACACTTGAGTTAAAGTTAATAAAACTTATCAATAATGATGATAATAATTTAATTCCATGTCTTCTTATCGACATAAAAATCACCACATGTCACATACCTTTCTTAACGTTATCAAGTCCAATAGGTGTACCTTAAGATCATAATGCTGATCTCATTTTAAATAGAGTTTAAAATAAATTTATGAAATTGCACTCACGCACGATTAGTTAAGAGAATAAATGTGAATTCGGCTTAATTCTATTCATAATATGTCAATGGAGTAAGAGATGTTACCTTATTGTTAGGCATATTTATTTTTGCGACGTTAATGTACGCATTTATGTTGTAGGATTGTAATATATCTGTTTACAGCAATTTATGCTGAAATATTGACCGGATTTTGTTCATATGCAGTATCTAGGACGTGATTCAATTTATCAGGATATGGTATACTACATGAATATATCATTTTAGTGCAAAGCTATTTTTAGTAAAGTAACAGGCGGATATTTTTTTTCATATTCAGCATCTAAAAGTCAATTTAACACTACTGTCTTTGTACAGTAATTTCTAATTTCTTACTTCGGTTTTATTCACAGTCACTATCTGCGATTCAGTGTATCATGGGATGATGTACCATTTGTAACTTGCTCTCTGTTAAAGATTTGCTAACACTCACAGAAATTAGCTATCTGACACCTTTACATTTGCGTTCTCGGACCGTTTAGTGTGTGACAGAGAAAGGAGTTTAATGGCACAAAAGATGCACTCAGTGGATGTATGAAACAAAACTACTCGCAATGTACCCAGTGGCGGCTCGTGGGTATTAAATTCAGAATAAACCAAGCAACTTACCTTATTTAAAGATTAGTTCCAAGCGCCTTGTCTTGTAGGTTGCAAACTTTTGAATCATCTTCTTATTAAAATCCGATATGTCGTTTAACATAGTCTTTACAATGGAAAACACAGCTCATGCGGTCATTGGCCGAGGTCAATGGCATATAAATGTGTTTAAATGAGACAGGCTCACGTCAGTAGATTTACTGGGATTTAAAAGAATCCTGCGGGACAAAATTGCGGCACACCGGCGACGCTGATATAACCCCTGCAGTTGCGAGTGTCGTGAAATAAACCATAATTTAATTTTTTATATGCAGATTTGAATCTTAGAAATATCTAACTGGCGATGTTGTAGCTGGTTGTATAATATATCTATATGATACATCAAAAAAAAAAAAAGAAAACTGAACCAGAAATTTGAATTCAGGACCTTCAAGTGTACGCACCAGGGCGCTTGACTCATTTATTGTGATGTTGTTAGATGTTTCAAATTCCATTATGGTTTGAAAACATTCTAGCAATGGCTCCTTCTTCTCATGAACAACATTTACTGTTCTTATTTTAAAACTCCATCTTGTTGCCCCAGCTGATGGAATTGTCTATGAAACACATTAATCTACTATAGACTGTGAGGAGATCGAGAGCAGAAAGCAGGGATACTGGATAAATTAGCAAAAAATATCCGAGCTTTATAGGCTATTTTGTTTAGCGTTTCTTTCCATTATGAGATTCAACTGATGGGCACTTAATTTCACATTAATTCTCCTGAATTGTTAAGGTACTGAAGTGAATAGACTGTAAATATTGTACAGAATTAAACATTGTCGCACTTGTTATACTCACAACGTTAAAGAAAATGTATTTAAAACTGCGCGCTACTGACAAACTGCTGCAAATTTTGTAGCGCCTGGAAACTCTGGATTCACGGCAAGAGGCTAGCAGGGGAGGGTAAAACTAACGCGCAAGGCTTACGAGACGAGACTGGCAGCTCCAGGGGAGGAAGTGGCTTCACTGTATAGTCCTTGTGTCTCGTTTCGTTCTGGCAGCACCAGGGGAGGAAGTGACTTCACTGACGATAGAGTGCATCTCAATGAGAGCGAAATTAAAAAAAAAAAATCGAGCCGCTAAATAGAGACTGTATAATAAATGTATTTCACAACATAAAACGAGACAAGGGCCACAAATGTCTGGGGTGATGCAGGCCCCTTCGAAAGCCGCCCCTGACTGTACCGCAATCTCAGAAAAGTCAGTTATTCTATCTGATTAACCCAACGAGTTAGATACTATAGAGAGGCTGAAGACCTCTGATAAGCGCTCCCTGCGGAGGCCAACAGTACTGTGGATCGTTCCCTAAAAAACATGGCGGTCTATAGTACCGCCAGCCTCCGCAAGGAGTGCTTATCAAAGGTGCACTGCAACGAGTTGGTACATGTATTATATTTTTCAGATACATCAATATTTAATTTAAACATTTCGCTATAGGTTTTGTAAAAAGCTGATTTATAAATGAAAAGGTAATGATTAAGACTTTAAAATTTCCAAATATGTCTCATTCCCTCGGATTTAAATGAAATGTACCGTAAATCATAATATTCGTTGCTGGATAATTAAACCCTCTCAATACAGGTACCATTGCCGCAGAGAATTATAAGATAAGACGGACTGAGCATAAGCGAAATATCTGTATTAATAAGTTTGTACCATCAAGAGATTAGTATTTACTGTTTATAGGGCCTACTCCAATTTTCTTTTTATTAATGCGTAGTCCTCTTTTTGTTAATAAAGAGGAAAGTTAGCACTTGCATCACACACAACTTGTCATTATTGTTCAAAATAATGTAAGAATAGTTTTATTCTGCAAAAGCCTCTGCCTAGTTACGAGACATGTGTGAGATCAATGTTTGTTTCAAATTATATTAGACTACACGACGTCTCCATCACGCGAAAAGAAGTGTACCTAGCTGTGGCTCCTGTTGTTTCTGATAACAATGTTAATCGTAAGTATCTTATCGTTTCAATAAATGTGGTGAATTATGATCACGAGTAACTTTCTATTAGTGTCATTCTTTAATTATTGTGTTGCTTGCTAAGAGGTTATTTGTAGTTTTAATAATTGCAGTTTTCAAAAGTTCTCTGTGTTAATTCCAATTTAAAATGAATTTTTCTCAATAACTTATTTGCTGGATATTTTTTGTTTTAATTTTCGCCACTACCTTTCCTATATTTTACTCCTATTAGTTACATACGTCGTCTCTCTTGATATCACCTGGTGAGCACTGAATTACATATTTCATATTAGGTTAGATTAGCTGTAAGGTAATTAAATTTGTGACGAAATGAAAAAAATTATTTATTTTTCTTCTGCCGATTAAATTCATCCGTCTTTAGGTGCTTTGCTTTGGTTGCATCGAGTATAGCTTGTCATTTAATATCTGGGCTATATTTAGTGAAACTAATAAAACACAGGCCTACAGCTGTTATAAAACGTAAAGTTTTGTGTGTATTTTACTTTTTACTTATTAACATAGTCTTAATATGTAACTCAATTCACAATAATACTAACTTCATCACAGTCATTTCCTACAACATCCGAGCCACGCCCCTTTGTTGTGACTAACCGAAACATGGCTGACCAGTGTTCAATTGTCTTCAACTTTCTGAGATCTTTGTCCTCTCTATAGTATCTAACTCGTTGGATTAACCCTGCATGAGTTATTTTTTTCTCAGATAACGTTCAGTTGTTTTATTGCCGCCATGGACTCAGAGATACCAACTTCTTAAATTTTCTCCGACTCTGTCTTCGTTGCTAACTTAGGAGCATTGCCTCAGAGCAACAGAATGCATACAAACATCATACAGGAAAAATAAAAAGTGATGCTTTGAGACAACACTATGCAGTAGAGGGTTAATACGTCTTTCTAGTTTTGGCTTCTAAAAGCGTATATTCTAATGTTTCTGTTATGTTTATTTAAATTTTCTATATAATGTGTGTATTACACTATGCTAGGAATGCCACTTTGAAATTATTTTACTAATGTTTTTCAACTTCGATGATTATGTAGCATCTGAGTTAAATGAAGGTATGATAATATCAGTCAGCATTGGAGTTAAATCGCTCGCTTGAACTCGGTCGAGTGTCGCACCCTCGAGTGAGATACGATCAGTCGTGATACGTTCGTAATAAATAGAAGCACAGTACAAGGTCATCTCACCAACATGTCTTATCTTACATGGAAGGCGAGAGATAAGATACACATATGTTTTGCTCACACGGTAAAAATAAGGCTTTATTTTCTGCATTTATGACAAACGTTTAATGGAACGTACCAAAACAGTAACATGAAGTTATAAATAAAATAATATGAAAAACTTCGATATACAGTTATTATTGCTAATTAATAATAAATTATTCAATATCTGATTTACCACATATATAATATGATAGGTCCATACATTGTGTTCCGCCTATATACTGCGACAATGTAGAAACGTTTTACCAAATATTACTGATATAGCAGTAGATTAATAACAATACAGAGATACGTCACAGAAAATATAATAAAACGAATAATCATGCTGCACAACTGTTACAGACGCAATGATTGATACACTAATTATTAGAGATTATTATTATTATTATTATTATTATTATTATTATTATTATTATTATTATTACTACTAGAAAACTTGATACAGTTCTGGCATTATCGTGATTGTGTTCTCCGTTTATAATAATTACATTTACATCCAATAATATCTATCAGATGTGGCAAAAGAAAATCACTCCTGTGTGGAAAAGAGAAAACATTTACCTACAACATTTATATTACATTTTAAAGCAAGTTTTGTAGTTGTACTATGGAGAGGTTAGTTAACCACTGCAAAGTTTTGAAATTATAAACATCTATGATGTTACTACACAGTTCATCACTGTAACAAGAACGAATGTCTAACGCTTGGCTTATACCGTTCGAGGATTTATCGCTCGTGACAATTTTGCCCGTCATGCATGTGCGCTACCTATCGGATTGTGCTATGAACTACTTTGCGCTCGAGCGAAAACGTCCGATGCAGACCTCTGATACCAGTAAATTAGTCCAGAGTCCAGTGCCGAAATTACCCAGCATTTGCTCCTAATGGGTTGATGGAACACCCCGAAAAAAAATCAACAAGGTAACTTGTTCAAACTAGAATTTCAAACTGAGTCCGTTCGTTTCACGGTCAGATATGGTAACCGTTATTCCACGCCAGTGGACTGTGAGATGTCAGAGCTACTCTTTGTGACAAATCACGTTCCTTGCAGAAAAAACTATTTCAGCTAAAGTTCTACGAAATGTCACATGATCTGCATCAGTGAGATTCTTTACGCCTATGTCGACATGTATTTTGAGGCTCCTTGAAGACTCCATAAAAGATTAGAGTGACAGTATAGTTGATTAGCCTAATTACAAAGACAGCCATGTCCATTTGTCAAAAATTTTCAGTACATGCCAAAGACTGTTTTAGTTATCTATAAGCCAACTTAGGAATTTGAATTTTTTTCTACACTATGTTGGCAGCTTAGAATAAACAATTTACTTAAATTAAATCGGAATATGTATGGCAAGACTTTCCTGTGTTAAATTTCAACCTACCTCGTTTACATGTTTCGACCTGCTTATGGGTCATCTTCAGAACTGGTCGTTGTTGATCTTGGCGCCACATGTTCTGTTTCCTGTGAGGGTGTGTTCCTGTGGTATAGTGTAGAGTCAAAGAGTGTGTGTGTTTTGGAGTTGAGTTGTGTGTTGAGAATTTGGTTGGGGTGTGTTTTCGTGTGTCTGTATATTTCATATTGTTCTAGTGTGTTTAGTTTCTGGCTTTTTGGTTGGATGTGCAGTATTTCCATGTCTGTGTTGATGTCTCTGTGGGTGTGGTTAGCATATATGATGTGTTCTGCATATGTGGAGGTGTTTTGTAATTTTGTTATGGCTGTGATGTGTTCATTGTCACGTGTTTGAAATGATCTGCCTGTCTGTCCTATGTAGAAGTTGTTGCAGGTGTTACATTTGAGTTTGTATGCGCCTGTGTGGTTGTATTTGTTTGTTTGTGTGTTGAGATGTTTTTGTAGAGTGTTATTTGTTCTGTATGCGATGTTGTAATTTAATTTCTTGAATGAGGTTGCAATTTTATGTGTGTTTTTGTTTTTGTATGTTAGTGTGATGTAATTTTTGTGTTCTTGTGTTTGTGTTGTATTCCTATGTTTTTGTGATTGTGTTTTGTCTTACATATTATGTTGTCTATTATATTAGGGTTGTTAAGACAGTAAAGTCTTCACATACATATTCCGAAGAGATAGTGTTAAAAGTTGTGTAATCAAGATGTTAAATTAAATATTTCATCTTTCATGTATAATGAGATAAATGAAAAATAATAATGGACTTAGCCAACTTTGTAACAAAGAATTGGAGGTGGCTGTTTATGTGACAAATGACAGCACACCTCACGTGTTTGAATAGGGAAATAGAGTGATTTAAAAATTTCAATATATTTTATCTCTTTAAGAATAAACTGAAACATATTTATTTTAAGAAAAAAGTACATTACATTAATGCAACGCATGAAATTAATTGGAAAAATTCCAACATAATGAATAGAAAACAGCAGAAATTCACTGACTCTTTGGAAGTCAGGTGTTTGCTTTACAACATTGTTGCACAGAACAAAAACGAATCAATGTTATTAACATACTCTCCGTATCCCACAACCACCTGCTCAGTCACATGACCTAATTCAAGCCTCCAATTGTTTTTACGTGGAGTTGGCCGCTAACGTCATACATATGCTTAAGAGGTGGCCATCTTCGTAACGAAGGCTTGTTTTTAAGGGGAGAGGATGGTATTTTTAAAACACTTTCCTATTTGATGTAAAATATTAATTTTTTGTATATAGAGAGTTCATAGCTGTGGCAACTCAACCAAATATAAATATTTTGAAAAAAATTATTTTGGGGCCCAAATTTGAAAATAAATATACCCAATGCGGGACTGTACTAAAACCGATATATCTAAACCGTATTTAAAGATAAATTCAAACAGTTTTTTGCAATGTATTTGCAAAAGCATGTTCTACAAACTGTCTCTAACAGAATTTTGATATTAGTCTTACATTTGTAAAATAAACAATTAAAATTTAATTACAATTTTCTGATTTCCTTTCTTGCAAACAAACGGACATATTTTTAAAATGAAATCAATTAAGAAAATTCTGTTACAGAGAAAAGTTTCCTAATAGTCTAAAGTAAGTGTGTTCTAAATTTCATGCATGTATCTTTAATAGTTCAGAAATTATATCCATTTTTGTCTGGTAATGTAGCAAAAAAAAAAAATTAAGTTACTGGAAACCGATAAAAGCGGGCGTGTGATTTAAAAATCAATGGCGGAGGAAGTTCAAAATGACGTCTCAACATCCGATAAGGGCACAAATACCCACAAAATGTTATGCAATGCATTCCACACATATCAAAGGGTATTTTAAAGAAATTTTTTTTTGGAAATTTAATTTACAGGAAACAACAATAAAAGCGGGCGTGTGATTTAATAATCCATAACGCAGGAAGTTTAAAAATGGTGACTCAATATCCGATAAGGGCACAAATACCCACAAAATGTTATGCTATGCATTCCACACGTATCACAGGGTTTTTTAAAGATTTTTTTTAAGTTACTCATTTTTCACCAAAAATACCATCATCTCCCCTTAAAGCGGAATTTAACACATTTCTATCAGCTTTTGACATAAAATAATAGCAAATTCGGATTCCATGTACAATTTTCCATAATAATAACAATTCTTATCCCAACTTTCGAAAAAACGAAATGGACTTCGCCGTCTTTGCAACTAGGTTACTCAGTTCACAGTTTCCTCATTTAGTATTCACTATATTGGATGATGGAATAGTACTGGCTGGTTACATACAGTATTGAAACAATTAATTACACAAATTGTTTGATTTTCAACATTCTTTATTACGCCATAACTAGTTTAACTCTAAATTTATTACCATAAAACTCATTTAAAATTCACAGTATGGTATCTGTAGGTATCTTTGTCTTTTATATAATTACAAAATAGTAAAGAATATACATTCTTATAAAGCAATAGTACATTATGCAACGAGCCTATAATGGTAGTAATTAAGACGCGAGTATGTTTATGAAACGAGCGGGAGCTAGCCGAGGCAAGCAAGGCCAGGAGACATAAACACGTGATGTGTCGTCTAGTAGTCATGGCTGTGCTAGCTTTAGCACAGGTTTTCATAAACACAGGAGTAAAATGACGCCCAACGCTCGCTTATCTTCAGCTCTCGGCCAGTGCTTGCGGTACTGCGCCGTTCAAGTCTAGGCGTGTGAAAATAATTTATTTTATACCTTCGAAACTTATTGCCGAGCCACTAAGCAAACAATGCCGAATCCCTCTTAAAAATGCAAGGTTTTTCTCAATTTTTTTACATTTTTACAAATGGCCAAAAAGCCTAAAAGCAAGTAAAATCAGATTATCTGTCTCTCTGTGTAGAATAAAAGTAAGGATTACTTTTTAACATAACCTACCAAATGTCAGCTTCAAAATAAGCTCTCGTTCAATGTTCTGCAGTAAATGGTTCCAGAGTTCTGAGCGCTGAAAAAGGCTTGTTTTATAAAATACGCTAAATTTGTCGCTCAATAATACGAAAACCGTTTGACTTTCGATAGTATATTTTGAAAATGCACTCCCCTCAGCACCTTGTATAAGTAGGGAAAAATTAGAGTATAAAAAAATGCAAGGTTTTTTACTGATCGATTTCATATGGAATAGCCCATACATACCTAAGAACTAGAACTATTTCTAAAACATCAAGTTGCAATTGTCTCTTATCTGTGTAAGCGCGGAGGGATATTATGAAATGCCGAAAACAAGAGGCATGTTGTTCACACATTGCATTACAATATCTCCAAGGCAGACACATCTCGTTAAAGGTATTAGTGCTCGGACACTTTCGTAACGTCTCTGAGCGCTAGCTATGCACAGCTTCGTTGCGAGTCTAGCGTCATGGCTATCACCACGACTACATGTTGGGAGAAGGTACTGGGCAAGGGAAGGGATATTTCGCGCGCCAAGAATGATACGAGATATAAAAATATATAAACACAGAGCAATGTCATTTCACTGTTAAGATAAATAAAATGAAATTAAAGAATTGTTCTCTGAGAATTTGATCTAGGACTAACTTCTGCGTTAGACTAAAACAGCTTGATGAGTTAATACAGTTCAGTCTTGAACATAACCTCAATGAATGGTATGCTGTTCTACGCCAACCAATCTTGCATATCCTGCTTCTTTGTAAGCGATGTGGGACACTTATCATATTGACATTATGATATGACGAATTGTCTATCACCAAAAAGAGCGAGATAGCAAATTTGGCAGTAACATTTTTACCCAACGCATATAATTACATGATTTCATTTCCTTGTGGTAGTCGCCAGTGGTGGGTAGATTTAAATATTAGGCGAGCATTATACGTAGATGAAACTCTTTTGACTGCCAGCATGTACAATAATAGGCGATACCCTTGATACCGGCGATTTGAGCCCTTCTGTACTGTCGTCACACCAAGTTTTGGGTGTTTGGTGGGAGCTGTGAATGTAGCTCTCATCACTATAGACGATCGACCTACCTTTCCGCCGGAATTTCGAAATTGCATTTATTGCAAATATCTGCTCTTTGTATAAGTATGCGCTTGATGGATTGAGTCTTTTTCCGTCGAAATCCAAGTTTCTTAAACATTTTTTTTTCAGGCTAGATGTTTGTGACCTATAATGAATAGTTTTGCTCAATACAGCCTTCACAGTAGGAACTCTCTCATCCGTAAAATAAAAAATCGTTACCTGTTTTTCGCACTACACAAAGATCAAAAACATCCAAACCAGCAACTCGACCAGATCTGCTTTATTCCTCCGCGGTGTTTCGTAGGAAACTGAAGCTTCCGCTTCTACACTATCGATTTCCTTTTCTATGGATTTTATAGTAGGTATTGATACTTTAGTCACTTCATGGACACGTTCCTGCACATTTTTCACAGGGATGACAAATCCATTGCTGTCGGCTTCTGATTGCATGAATTGCAATGCAGATGCTATGATTTCATAGTTTGTCCATGAATTGTCCTTCCATGGACCTTAGAGTGAACAGGTATCATCCTTATAATATAGTCTACTCTGAAATCTAAGACTTGAACACTAAGTAAATAAAACTGATATCAAATAACCCTACTAAAATAATGTGTTACGCAAATAATATAAATGATAATTATAAGTTCTAACAGCTTTTATTTTGCTTCAGTACCAGACACTCAAGCGTTCACATAAGGTAAGCGTTCACTACATCATATCACACTCCTCGTACGAATCGGATATTTTAAGTGCAGTGTAACAGCTCCATCACATCGCCTCATCGGATTCCCCTACCAGCTGTTTGAAACATGACGTCGTACGATATTGACATTGCTGAAAACAGAGGAGTTGAGGTTAGGTCTATTAATTATGAGTGTTAGCGAATAAGAATTTGTAATTGCTTCGTGCGTCTTAATTGAAGAGGAAGAAACGAAAGAAATATTGGTTACATAATATATTTGCAAGAAACGACTTGATTACTGTAATGGGAACGCATCAATTTATATAATTCTTCGCAATTTTCTACAAGCGAAATAAGTTTTCCGTCTGCCAATTTGGCGCGACACTGAACACGACATAACATAATAGTAACAGTTGACCTATTAAAATTGATTTATTAGAGATGGCCATGATCGCACGCATCGGAAAAGTTGCTCATTCGAGAAACGTGGACGGATTTGTCAAGAGCCGATTCGTGCAAAGATTGTCTTTTTCCGATCCGTGCTATTCGTCCAATGAGTGCGATACGATGTAGTGAACGCTTACTTACACAGCTCACGACAATGACCGATTACTGCGCACAATGAATTGTCATGTGGCTTCCCCTCCTCTACCAGCCGTGATTTTAGAGCAGACTTCATCACCAGCCTGCTAGCTCCGCTGACAAATTTTGCAGAGACGTTTCGAAAATGTTTGACCTCTACATTCGTGATGGTCAAAGTAGTAAATTTACGCAAAAAACGGTTTCATATGGCTTCTAGAGTAAGTATACTCGTGCATGTCGTTTGGAATATTAAGAATACACGTAAAACTTCAATAGTTTATGCCTTTGAATATCCGTGCCTCAGTGAAAGAATTTATGGCTTTTCAGAAGACAAGGATACACGTAGGTTTTCCGAGACATGAATAGCTTCGCACTTGCTTGTGAGCGTACATGTGTCATTTGTAGAATTTGTATAACAAATGATGTCCATCAATTCTTACCCTTCCCATTATTGCATTTATAACGATAGAGTCATAAATTCCTAACAGTGAGTAGTTTCAATACTAATGTAGTACACGTAACAAGATTTATTTCCTTCATGTGAAATATTTCACGAGAATGAAATAAAATTCTCATACCGACAGCTAAAATGCAGTGTCCATACTAGGTAATTTTTTTTTAATGGAGCATAATTACGTCCAGATAAAGGTTTGTTTAATAATAATGTAATTGAGAAAAAAATTAAAGAAACATTTGGTATTATCAAAACTTCTTCATTTACATCTGAGTTTATATTTCCTTAAATATGATTAAATAATTACTCTAGTCCAGTAAGTCAGTCAGGTCTGTTACACCATTCTGTTCCTATGGATACACAGTTGAAAAGAAATAACACAGATGTCAGCACAAGCCAAGATGATGCACAAAGACCCATTTTAATTGTACTGCTATGTTCACCCATTTCAATTTGGCGAGATTGTGTGTCATACTCTTGCTGTGTGTTTTAGTCTAAGCGTGCATTTTTATTTACTCTGCCAGATCTGTTTGTGTTGTGTTTTCCACAAATAACATCATATAAAGTCAAGATCAAGAGGACATAATAGTACATGTGTCCAGTAGTTAAGTTGCTATTTTGAAGATTTTTAAGCAAAAACATTTTAGGTTAGCACATGCGTATGTTTGCTTTGTCATGTCTGTAACCTGTCAGATCTGTTACTCCGTCATGTCTGTTACATCATTCAAAACAGTGCTGTAAAGCAAGGTGAGTGTATACTGGTTGATTATTATAGCAGAGACATTGCACTATATTAATACCTGCAGAATATGCACTAAATTGTACTTTAATTTTGACGTTCTCAATGTCCATTTGTTTACAATTTTTGCAAATGACCCACATATATTTCAAGTCACAAGAAAGAAGACACTTTTCACACCAATATCGCAATTGATCGACTTAAATCTCATATTAGACATCCCGAAAGACAAAAAACTTCTCAAACATCGCACTTCAATTCATTCTCGCCACTGTGCATTGCTGAATGATTTTTAAATTTATCCAAGCGCGAAAAATGTTTTCCACACACGTCACAACTGAATGGCTTGTCACCTGTATGTGTGCTTAAATGTCTTCTCAAATTTCCCGCATTAGAAAAAACTTTCCCGCACACATTACAATTTACCTGCTTCTCGCCTGTGTGTAAACGTTCATGATCTTTTAAATACCTTATTTCCGAAAAATATTTCCCACACAAATTACAACGGAATTGTTTCCCGCCTTCGTGTATAGTTTCATGTCTTTTGAGATGACCCAATCTCAAAAATTTCTTCCCACATACATCACAAGAGAATGGCTTATTACCAGAATGAACTAATGCATGATAGTTAACTTGTTTCTTCTCCGAAAAACACTTGCCACAGACTTCACACGAGAATGGCTTCTTTCCAGTATGAGTAAAAACGTGATTCTTTAAATATCTCTTTTCTGAAAAACATTTCCCACAGATATGACACCTGAATGGCAGCTTACCTGTGTGTATCAATTCATGAGACTTTAGATGTCCTACCTTGGAAAAATATTTTCCACAGACATTACACCCGAATGGCTTCTCGCCCGTGTGAGTTTGTTCATGAACTTTCAAACCTCCTGAAAGACAGAAACTTTTCCCACAAACATTGCACTTGAATGGCTTTTCGCCCGTATGTATTCGAGTGTGCTCTTTGAGGTACTTGGATTGTGTAAAGTTCTTTCCACACAAGTCACATTTGAATGGTTTCTCGCCGGTATGTATGCGAGTATGCACTACAAGAGCCCTAGACTCCGAAAATCTCTTTCCACACTCGTCACAGCTGAAAGGCTTGTCTCCTGTATGAGTGCGTACGTGCATTTTCAGACCACCCGAAAAATAGAAACGTTTCTCACAATAATCACACTTGAATTGTTTCTCACCGGTGTGTATACGCGCATGCTTTTTCAAATAACGTGCTTTGGAAAAGTTCTTTCCACACACGTCACAATTAAAAGATTTTTCTCCAGTGTGTACGGTTGCATGATTTTTGAGGTTAATAAATTGTGAAAAACATTTTCCACAAACATCACATTTGTATATATTCTTGTCAGAATTCAAGTCCTCGTGTTGTACAATATTTTCGCAGGAAGCTGGAAGGCCATTGTTATGACTACCGGGAATGCTGTGAAGAGAATGTAAAATTATCCAAGTAAGGGCAAAAAATAAAATAAGTCAATATTAACACAATATTTAATGTTCACACGCACACACAGTTCTATTGGATGGCGCACGAAAACGTAGGCAACTTGTTTTTTGATTGAAGGTAATATTTAACAACTGGAAAAGTCATTATCGTATCGTATTATATAAATAGAAAAAAATAGAAAGAGACATAAAGACACACAGAAGCCTACAAAGAGAGCCACAAAGACAAATATAGACAGACAAAAATAAACACACACAGTCATATATTTAGATATAGAAAAAGACAGATAGTTATACATTCAGAAGGAAAGACAGATATCTAGAGAAACAGAGATAACTAATGCTAAGTAAGACCCAGAGCATACTGGATCATACATTTCAGTAACGATCATGTTTCTTTCCTTCCTCATTAATTAAGAAAAGCAGTGAAAGGATCAAGTAAAGCCTCACACACTACACTCACCTCTGAGTTAAAGCTTCATTCTCCTCTGCTGTTACTTCCACTTTGACCTCCTCCTTCACTTGATCCAACTCACAAAACTCTTCCTGTAGAAGAAGGTTATGTAATAGTACATTATGCAACGAGCCTATAATGGTAGCGAATACGTTTATGAAACGAGCGCAAGCGAGTTTCATAATTTTCATATGAGCGTCTTAATTACCATTATAGTCAAGTTTCATACGACTTTTTATGCTCGACCATATTGATTTCTTCCGGCAATTGGTGAAATGAATTTGCGGGAATATGCTGAAAAGCCTCGAAGACGACGGTGAATTGATGTTAATTTGTGTGTTGTTTTTTTCGACTGAGAATAATCGATACTTGCGCTTTCATATTGCTACAATGGTATTTTCTGATCGGTGGAACACCTGAACTTTAATGAATAGGTGTACTTTAATGAGGTCCATTAAAGGGCTGCTACCAGGTGTATAATTACTACATTTCGGCATGGTCGAGCATAAAACAAAATATATGTCAGTGATAGATGAATTATCAATGCATGGTAATTGCAGAAATCACTTTAAATTCTATATAAACCTGTAAACAATTCTGACATTGTTGGTGCAGAATATCATATACAATAAGTTTTAAAAATGCGATAAATAAGATGCAGGTTGTTCGAAATAACACTTGCATAAAGCATACGATAGTTGACAGAGGAACTGAAAATAACAACGGAACTACAGTCATTGATTCTGTTTCACGTTAACACTTTGTTTAAAAAACTTAAAATTGTTAAACAACACGTTAAAAGTGTTAAAACTTAAAAAAAAAAAAAGGTTATGTACCTTAGACAGACGGCCAGTCATATTCAGTGTCCTACGAACTACTGTTGTTCTTGTAGACCTTGCACTCTGCCATTTGCATTCGTCAGTTGTAGGGATGGGGATCTTTGCTCCTATGGTGGGGGTGGTTGTTTGTGTGCTATGTATCATGATATCAAATAATATGTGAGTATTGAACTGTAATTGTGTATTAGTACATGTTGTGGGTATGTTATTGTATGTTTGTATATTTCGTATTATTCTAAATTGTTTAACTGTGAACTTTTTGGTGTGATGTGTATAATTTCCATATCTGTTTCTATATTATTGTAGTCATGATTATTGTTGATAACAGTAGTTCGTAAGACACTGAAGATGACGCAGAACCGGCGTCGAAACGGGCCGTCTAAGGTACATAACCTTTTTTAAATATGTAACGCTTTGAACTTGTCGTTTAACAATTTTAAGTTGTTTGGAACTACAGTAGGTATATGCTAAAATGCACAAAGGTGAGTATCAAGAAGATTTCAGAAAGCTCAAACTGCCAAATGATCAAATATTTACGCGAAAATTGATAGCAGAAATATATTTGATATTTGAGATATTTCAAAGGGTAGTTAAAAAGTTAAACAAATCCAAATTTAAAGTTTTGAGAAACGTGCATTTTAAAGTTTCACGTTTCTCTATTCAATTCATTCAATTTATTAAGCCATTAGACATACAATGACACAAATACAGGAAGGGAAAAAACAATACATTTGTGGGTAGAAATATAATTGAGAACACTAAGGTTTACTTAGTACAATGAAAACACAAAATATATTGAAACTCTAAAAATTAACGAAAACACTTTAACTTAATGTATTATTTGTATCTTAATTAAGTAACTTTGTTTATTAAAAAAACAATTTCATACGAATATATGTATGTGTCCATACGAGTTGGAAAGTTGGGGCAAATTTATCCCATGTCAAGGTAACATTGGCCCAATATTTAAAAAAAATAAGAACGCAGATAATCATGAAACATATTCGCAATGCTTTAGGAGCCATTATTACTTTACACAGAACTCCTTCTAAAATGTTTCGTTAATAGTACATTATGCAACGAGCCTATAATGATAGTAATTAAGAAGCGAGTATGGACGTTTATGAAACGCGCGCGAGTTTCATAATTTTCACACGAGCTTCTTAATTACCATTATAGGCGAGTTTCATACGACTTTTTATGCTCGACCATATTTCTAACTTGAAATTATTTCTATCTGACAAGATCGGAAGTGACCTTGTTCTAGGTCGTGAATTGTGAGATGTGCGCAGACGCGAAAGTATTGATTTTTTCCGAGGAACAATAATGTCATTGAACTTGTGTAATCCCGTTAAACTTGGTATAACTTTGATTATTGAATTCGACATTGAAAAACGAGATGACAAATTGAATTTATTTGAATATTATTTACAATTAACGCTAACTATTATAGCAACAGAACATAACCTTCTGCGACAGTATTGGATTTCTAGCCTCCGTGACTTTTCGCTAATTCTCTTTCGATTGCATATCCGAGAATAATCGATACTTGCGGTTTTATAACGGTACAAAACTAACTTGTTATTGGCTGAACACCTGTAAGCTGAGTTGTCATTGGCTGAAAACACCTGTACTTTAATGAGTAGGTGTACTTTAATGACATGCATTAAAGGACTGCTACCAGGTGTATAATTACTACATTTCGGCATGGTCGAGCTTAAATAAATGTAAATAAATTTGTTTATTAAACAACAATTTCACACGAATATATGATAAAAAACTCATCTACAGAGTAGAAAGGATTAATTAAAGCCTTCAATTTGCGAGTATTCCTAATAAAATATTCCCTGTTCTTAATTAAACTGTCATGTGACTATCACTTCAGTGCATTTTATCACACCATTTGGGTAAATCAGCACTCATTTTGGGGTTACAGTGCCTAAGATAATCCTAAGTACAGTGTCCCATACCAGTTGGAAAGTTGGGGCAAAGTTATCCTATGTCAAGGTAACAAAGGCCGAATATTTAAAAAAAATAAGAACTCAGATAAACGTTAAACATATTTGCATGCTTTAGGAGTCATTATTACTTCTAAAATGTTTCATTAAAATAAATTATAATGAATAAGCAGTCGTGGACAGCCGATAAGGGGTGTTCCTCCAGCTTGGGGGTTGGGCGAAGGGCTAACGATCCATCACCGTAAAAAAACAACTTGTTACGAAACCTAACAGTAAAAATTGATCAAATTCCAGCAGAATTAATACAAGAGGGTGGAAGGGCATTATCTAGCGAAATTTATAAACTTGTACTTGCAATTTGGCAAAAGGAAATTGTACCAGAACAATGGAAGCAGTCCATAATCGTAATTATCTTTAAGAAGGGGGACAAGACTAACTTAGTAACTTTCGAGGAAGATCACTTTAGTTACGTCGTACAAAAGTTTGTCGAATATCCTTTTGAGAAGATTGACTCTAATGGTGAGATGAAATTAATTGGGGATCATCAATGTGGTTTCAGGCGTAATAGATCGACTATTGATCATTTTTGTATTCGAAGATATTGGAGGAAAAATTCTTATAAGGGTACAGTGCATCAGTTATTCATAGATTTCAAAAAGGCATATGACTCGGTTAAGAGAGAAGTTTTATATAATAGTCTTATTGAATTTGGTATTCCCAAGAAACTAGTTCGATTAATTAAAATGTGTCTTGAAGTAAAACTTATCAGCAAATAATTTTTGGGCCAGTTTCTATCTGATTTTTCCAATTCACTGTGGGCTAAAAGGGAGATATATCACCTTTACTTTTTAACTTCAGGCCCTCTATAAATATGCCATTTGAAAGCTCAGGATAACAGAAGGGTTTGGAGCTGAACGTGTTAATTAGCTGCTTGTCTATGGGGATGACGTTGAATATGCTAGGAGAAAATCCACAAACGATTAAAAACACGGAAATTCAAAGTTGAAGCAAAAAAGCGATTTTTGGTAAATCCCAAAAGACTAAGTATATGATTATGTCTCGTGACCAGAATATTTACGAAATGGAACTATAAAAATTGGAATTTATCCTTCAAAGAGGTGGAAAAATTCAAATATCTTGGAGCAACAGTAACAAATATAAATGACACTCGGGAGGAAATTAAACGCAAAATAAATATGGGAAATGCCTGTTATTATTCGGTTGAGAAGCTTTTGTCATCTAGTCTGCTGTCAAAAAATCTGAAAGTTAGAATTTATAAAACAGTTATATTACCGGTTGTTCTGTATGGTTGTGAAACTCGGACTCTCACTTTGAGAGAAACATAGGTTAAGGGTGTTTGAGAATACGGTTCTAGGAAAATATTTTAAGAGGGATGAAGTTAAAGGAGAATGGAGAAAGTTACTTTAGTTATCAGAGCCGCACGCATTGTATACTTCACCTGACATAATTAGGAACATAAAATCCAGATGTTTGAGATGGGCAGGGCATGTAGCACGTATGGACGAATCCAGAAGTGCATATAGAGTGTTCGTTGGGAGGCCGGAGGGAAAAAGACCTTTGGGGAGGCCGAGACGTAGATGGGAAGATAATATTAAACAGGATTTGAGGGAGGTGGGATATGATGGTAGAGACTGGGTTAATCTTGCTCAGGATAGGGATCAGTGGCGGGCTTATGTGAGGGCAGCAATGAACCTCCAGGTTCCTTAAAAGCCAGTAAGTATGTATCCCAGTTGACTGTACTCACCTCAACTTCACTCTTCGCGATGGGGAAGTGAAATGGTACAGCGACTTCCTCAAACATCCCCTCTGATTTTAGATCACAGCTGTCGTCCATGGGTTCCGTCTTTATTTCAGCCATGTGCAAATCTAATAAATTTCCTTCCTGTGAAAAACAGAACATAGTAATAGGCTAATTATCTAATCCATCTTCGTAGTGTATCCAGCTATTTGCTGACAAGACGTGTTGCACTATGTTTCACTATGAATTTCCTCTTCTTACAAATGATGGGTAAAAAGCACGATGCTGGTAGTATATTTCAGGAGCCACATTCCAAAGATGAGGGATATTCAATATGTATTGAAGAGAATTGTCCAAGTTTACAGGGATTGCAGATTTTAGATTAGCTCTATTTACAAAATGTTCATACAGCCAGAGCTGACATACAGCGGAGAAATTTTAATTACTTCACCTTTCATAAACTAAATACAATATGTTCAAAACCAAGCTCTCAGGCTCAATACTGGTGAAATCAAAACAACCCAATAGATTCTATGAGATTCCTTACTAATATCACAGTCTAGTATATACAGTCACGAAGCTTAATACTTACTAAATATGCAAACGTAAACAGTTGAAATTGCATCCATAGAATTGCTACCACCAGGACCGCAATTATCGCCTCATCACAGACTCTTTAATAGCAGACGATAAAATGTATTGTACTTTCTTTTGAAAAATTAACACCTTCCTTCCATTATTTAAATATGAAATACATAGGGTTTATATATAATTTTCATAAAATATATATTATATTCTATAAACTCACGTTCCTGGATCTTTCGGAAGGATAACTCTAACCTATTTTTCTTACAATTTATAGTACAACAAACGTCTCCTTGTCCCATATTATTATTCAAATGATTGTATTTTAGCTATTTAGAGTTATTACAACCGATAACGAACTTTTCACAAAAATGCGAAATACGGCACAGCCAATACTTTTTCCATCTAGATCAGGCCGTAATGTTTGTTCGGGTTTTCTATTTCAGTGTATGGAGCTCAGTGAAATATTAACTTTATTGCTTATCATTGCTACGCTTCATTTAGTGTAATGTGTTATAAGTTCCGTTTACTTCTTGTTGCATAATATTTTGCAAAAATAATTACAAAACTGTGTTATTTTAATGTGAAGAGAATTTTACATGTTAACATAATCTGTTGACGTCAACATTTCAAGTTTAGAATGGAAGCTATTTTGAGGTTTAATGAAAAAGAATTTTTATTGGGATTTCAATTTAGCACATCTACCTTCCTTAATTTTAGACAAAACATTTACCATACCACTCCTATGAAATTAGTGTACGCACAATTGTGTTACTTCGTCTCTTAAGTAGTAGATAAATACAATAATTCAGTCCGGGGTATCATACATGACATTATGCTTAATTATAATGTATGTTTGCGAATTTAGGAATATAAGTTAAATATATGCATTGTGATGCACTTGGAGAGCTATGATAAGTAGAGAAATCCGGTTAAGAAAGCCAGCTATAACGGCTAGTAGTGGGACCATCGTGAAATCACCACGAAGCTCTATTCTAGTTAGATTCCATCTCTGCTTAGGCATCTGTACTTGAGGCCAGCAGATGGCTGGTCGGTCTGGACCACAAGTAAAGTGCTGTAGCGCTACAAATTATGTTATTATTATTATTATTACTGTTATTATTATTATTATTATTATTATTATTATTACTGAGGACTATTCCTTCTTCAGTATAACAATTTTTTACTATTGTTTCAGTGATACAGGTGTGTGTAAAAGTCATTGCAGTTAGTTCTGGTAAATTATGGTATATTGCCATCAGTTTAGTATTTTAAGCATTTTGGCATATTATCCAGCACCTTGCTAATCAATATTAGAAGAAAGACTTATAAACTGAATGTGTGACTGTTTGTTTCACAATTAGATGTAATTACACAAAAATATATAAATAATTCAGTGCATTAATTCTATTGTCATTAATATTAAAATCAAGTGTAACTTGCAAAAGAACAATTTATTTGAAGTCGAAACAACGTATCTACAACACAGTCTTTTTTTTCTTATGCAACGACCTAGCTTAAAACAAAAAATTGTTGAGAGGATGTAAACATACTGTAATAACAACGAGTTATCCATATGTCGCCCACAATAAAAGCGGTCACAGTGATAGTGTTTCAGTTGTTGCAAAACTTCTTTTGCATTTATCTCAAAACAAGAATTTTGTAGATACGTCGTTATGACTCTAAACCCCCGAAATAATAGTACATCTTAACTCGCAAGTAAATTATATCTGAAATGTCGCATAATCATTGTTTTAAATTTTATTAATGGAATTACACTGCATTTTAGAGGAACATATGTTACTGTTTATGCATTCAACTAATTTATATGGTTGAAACGCTAAATGGCACAGTCTATTGTTCAAAACTCAAGCGCTCCAAGCGACTAGCAACTACTGCGAGATTTGCAAAAAATCACCCCAAGCTTCGTGACTGTATATAGTAGACTGTGCTGATATTAACAGCATGAAAATGACAACAGAAGAACAAGCACTGAGTCAATATAAAAAACTTATCAGATTACCAGGAAACAATCGGCATTCATACAGTCGTCTCTGTAGATTGAAAACCCAAAAATGTTTCATATCCATGGTTCAAGAATTAAAACAGAAAATCAATATCCCGAATTTAAAAGAAAACTTACAAATTAAACCAAATCCTTTAACTCTATTAAATATAGAATATAATCTAAATTTAACAGAACAAATACTGAAATGAAAAGTAAACACTGAAATAACGAAACAATTGTCTTTAGAGACAATTAATATTAGGTACCCTCCACAAAACTGGCTTCATTTATACACTTTCCGTTGATCTCCAGAGAACAAGGTGCCGGTGCAGGTGTTACGTGCTGTCTCTTCTCACTTTATAGACCTCTTGGGTATGGAACAACAAGTTTTGATGGAGAAATCATTGCAATAAGTGAAAGTCTCAGGAATCTTCTATGCCACATCAATAAATTTAAGAATGCAGTTATATTGTCAGACTCCAAAGCAGCTATTCTATCAATAGTCTCTAAAACACACACCTTCATCTCAAACAACAGAAATAACTAAAATGCTCTCTCAATTAATATCACTCAATAAAAGAATTGTATTCCAATGGATACCATCCCATTGTGGAATCCTGGGAAACGAGAATGCGGATGCATTAGCAAAGAAGGGCAGCACTGCTACTTACAGACCTGTTACTAAATCTACGTATTACTTTGTGAAAAGATTTATTAAATCTACATACTTAGACTTCAACAAACAAAATTTGATAACACAAACTCAAGGAAAAAATGGAACTCTCTGCATCAAAATCCACAGTTAATTCCCGATTTACCACGAAAATCGTCTGTAGCTGCATTTAGATTGGCAACAGGCCATGATTGTTTGGCCAAAACCTGCATAGAATTGGAATATATCAGTCCCCTAACTGCCCACTGTGCAACTCAAACCAAGAAATGGATTCGGAACATCTCAAAATCTGTGCTTCAGTGGCTGACCATGATATTATCTTTGAAAAATATTGGAGTGCAAGAGGTCAAATGACTTTTATTGTCAAAACCTGGCATTAGAAAACAACAACAACATATTACTTCATTCAACTGGATGTTTGTAATTAGGGCAGTTTAATATGACATATGATTCTGATGATGGCAAACAATTCGAAAACGTTAACCAATCAATAAACTACATAGTTAACAAATTAAAGACTGAAGATACTTGATGAGAAGATGGACCCATTTAATATATTGACAATTTAATTGTTATTGGAACATTTGTAAAACTTTTCAAAATGAAAATTTCTTTTGAATGTTTTCAAGTACTTGGCCTTTATCAGAAGAAAGCCATAATTCGACACATAAATTTGATAAATGAGAATTAACCGCAGAATATGCGCTGGTTAAAGAAGTTATTTGCATAGGTTTGGGACCCAAAATGTTGCCTGTTTAGCAATATTATCTACAATCTCATTTCCAGTAATGCCGCAACGACTAGGTATCCAATGGAATACTATTTCTTATTGAAGATTTAGTTTATTTAATATTTTCTGTATAGAGGCCTAGGAAGTTGGAGTATATTTCACGATATTTAGAATAGCTCCCATCGAGTCACTGAAAATGCATACAAGTATATCAGATAATAGAGACATGCAAAAGAGCTGTTCTGTTTCGAGACTGGAGGGAGATGAACATGTTATATAATATTTCTCGTTATATTTTGGGATATAATACCCTGCGCCTGAAAGTCCATGAGGATTCAGGATAATAGGCTAATTATGAAATATATCAGATAACAATATGTATTTATAAAGTTATTTGCTCTTTCTGTAATCCAGATGGCAATGAATGCACGTGTTTAAGTGGAAAGGCAATTACCTCATTGCTCGTTGAATCCTTTTTCTGTTATATGTTATATTGTTATATATAGCCAACATAGAAAATAAATAGTAATTTCTCGCTATGTACCTCAGATAAAGGCTTCTTCTCTTCTGCATCTGAGTTATCACTTGTTTGTATAGCTAGTGGGTCGCACTCAGGTTCCATCTTGATCACGTCCATCACGACTGAAAAAGGAAATTAAGAAACTTCGATGTATATGCAGATTGTGAGAAATTCGAATAGACTTACTAGCTTGGTAAATAATAATAATTCCATAACTCCGAAAAGCGGGTATTTTTGTGTGCGCGAGAGAACACAAACAAAACACAAACGAATATGTACATGAGCTCAGATGAGCATGTGATTCTATGAATAACGCAAGCAACAGTGTGCATAGCATTGTATAGAAGTAGGAAAGAACCTTCTACAATACAATGCCTTTGTGAAGGCAGTGAAGCAACACTCTATACAATTTAATATAAAACTTTAAAATCGGCGATTAATAAACAGCCAAATTTTACTCTATCAGACTGGTCAAAACGAATAGGGATTATAAAGAATGGACACTAAGAGCGAATTTTCCTGTGTTTTGTTTCTTCAGTTCCATGTAAAAAGAGTTCCACTTTCAAGCTCTAGAGGTTAGTGTAATCGCGCATACGCTAAGATAATAATTGAGGATCCAAACATCGCCTACCTTATTGCATAATCCAGTAATGCTCTGCTTCAAATAAATTCAAGTTAACAGCTTTTCCTTATTTCTCAGTGACAAACTAGTTGTAATAATAATATTTTATATTTCAGATATAATAAATCATATTGTAAAATAATATAATACATTATAAAATTAAGTATCGATTTTCGTTTAATATTTGTATAATAATATAATATAGGTATATGGTTTTATTTCTCGTAAGAGTTTTGTTTTTCCATTTTCAGCGCTATCAAATCATTACATATTTTAATTGTTGTTGGGATCAACGTCTCAACTCTCATGATAAAGGAACTCTAGAGTCTAGACATTACAGTTAATGACGGATTTATTATTTTGTGGATCCAATTTATTTTATTTGTGTACATAATGTACCTAGATGTATTAATTATATGTGTTATATTTCCGCTGTGTCGACTGCTAGCTGGTGTGATGTCAGCGCCAACTCTAGGGAGAAAGCAGAATCTCACGCTCTAGCTGGCTTGAAGGTCATTGAAATCGGCTACATCAAAGGTACTGACGTGAAGTGTCCATTCTTTATAATCCCTATTCGCTGTACTGGGTAATTAGCAAAGGAACATATTTCGCACGAGTCGTGTCTTTTAGGCCAATCTTAAAAATATCACTTAGACACAATGCAAATGTAGGGTGGATCAAAGTTGATTTTGTGTTACATTGTGCATCATTGTTTACGTAAGAAAAAAAAAAAAAACAAAAATTAACACTTACCTTAAATATTATTTTATGAAATAAAGGCCACAAACATGAATAATATTTAACGTCTCTATTGATCATGGCATAGAAGATAATAAAACATGTATTAAAAAGAAAGGAATTAGATACCAGTGAGAGTCTAATAAACAGAAAATGGAAGATGGAAGGTGAATACTACTTATGTCCCAGCCAATATAGGAACATGATAAAAATACCTTGAAAATGCCTTGGATTTATAGCATTGATTGGTAGATATTGATGTGATCACTGGGAGAGCTGTAAATCCGTACAACTCGCAGTATATATACTACTTATATATGAAAATCGTCGTGTGTGAACGAAGAATACCGCCATATTTCTTAAATGTAACACGGGGTTTCAGTGTCGCCAACACAGAAATAATACTAGACATGTAATCAAATCTAATCTAACCTTTCTCAAAATACTACACACTTAATCAAACCTAACCTGACCTGTCACATAATACTACGCACCTGTAGTAACATTTCTCACATTTAACATTATATCTATCGTATTCGTGTATTGCCGGCCGTACCAATCGTGTCGGTTTTCATCTAGTGAAAGTAGATCGTACTAATACTACTTTTATAATAATTACATTTTAGGCCTACATGTTTCGTGACATATTAAATGTGTTAATGTAGTAATAATTTTATTCAAATTTCGATTGAAAGCCTGGAGAAGTGAGAGCGAATGTTGTTTCCTTCTAAACTTCTATCTTGGATTGAGTCACCGTCCTTTCTGTGGAACACAACGTAACAATATACAGGGCTCTGTGTAAAAAAAATTGAATCACATTTATATATATGTACCTACCTTCTTCTGCATAAAGTGTAACGTAGAAACGTTTGCTACTAATGAACGTAGGCCTATAGAAGACCGTGAGACACGGTTTTCTGGATAATGTGATGTTTAATCCGATTATGAAATTTCGACGAAGGCAGAGTTCTATTTGTGATGGACACATCCAAGGTTAGGTTGTGACGATTCCTTACTTTTTTCTCGACATTCCATTACTCCCTCCATAACTACCCTTCTTTATTGCTAGCTAAAAAAGTCATTATCTGTATTTGTTAAATGTTGAAGTTTCTCGTGCAAAAAAAAAAATATAAAAAAGAAATCGCTGAAATACTAAGAAATGCCCGACAAAAATCTCTACACCTATGTTGAAAAATATTCTGAGACTTCTTGACAGCATTCATAATAGAATCAATAATATGCCAATAAAATAAATTGTATCCCCGTCAGTATAAAACCTATAAAATCCAGTAGAATCCGTCAAAATAAAATAAAAAATAATAATAATAATAATAATAATAATAATAATAATAATAATAATAACCTAAGATAAATAAAAATATATATATATTGACACCACAAATCAAATTTAAATTAAATACTTAATAAATAATTATATTCAAAACACACACATCAGCATTTATAATTAACAAACTTACTAATTCAATGAAAAAACTAAACTATTCGTCAACATTGACTTGATTAAGAGGGTGCAAATTTGAAACAGGACATTCAAAAAATCATAGTAGTCATTCAGGTAAGGCTGTTCAAATAAAAATTAAAATCTCCCTAAAATGAAACAATTAAAATTGACAAACAAAGCTAAAAATGTTTAAAACGATGTGAAATCAAATTCCCCCATAAAAATCCGTCAACCCGTCAAAGCATTTTTTCCCGTGAGCTACGTTGAAATTCCGTCAATTAAAGACGGAATTTCCGTCCAGTTACAAATGAATAAGAATGATCAAACGGGCAATTAATAGAAGTGTTAAATATAATTACCCTAGAAAAACTACGTTGGATGATAAAATGCAAATTGCTATGCATACTGATTGAAATGATTCTCTTCCTTGATGAACCTATCTCCCTATAAAAAAAAAGTAATCTTTAAAGTGATAAGGAAGAGAAATCATGATCATAAAATGAAATAAGAGTCATTATGGGACACTACTAAAAATGAAAACTTTTTTCCTAATCATCTTTTTAGCCAAATTTTGAAAGCATGTTTACTATATTAAGAACTGACAAAATCCTAATTTTGAACTCCCAAATGTTTTTGGCTTTTGATTTTTATTAATTTTTCTATTTGTATTTTCTATATTTTCAAACCCGTATTTTTAGCAGAAGATCTCAATTTTTAAGCTTCTCTTTCTTGTTCTTATATTGACAAGACACAGATAAATATTTCTATGTATTCATTTTTTTTAATATCTCATTTATTCACTTTCAGAATTTTTTTTTATTTTTGAATGTTATTTTTTCTATGATTCATGAAAAAAAATTATAATAAACCTTTAATAAACTACGAGCAGCATGCAGTTACCTCAAATATTTTCAGTAAAAATTTCATTCAGATTGATTAATATGACGTAAAATGAAGTTCGTGTTGAATCAAGAAAAATTAACTTACATAAAAATGGATAAATAAAATGAATACTTACGTAACACATAGAAGACTATTAAAAAAATTCTTCTCCGCTTCATTCATCGAGTAACTTCAGGGAGCCAACTTTAGAACAAAATGTTACTGGATTTGTAATCAGAATTTTTGTAAAAAAAAAAAAAAAAAAAAGATTAAAAGTAATTTCGACAGCTCTTAAAAATATCACGCCCCTTACAGCCTTAATTTAAAAACATTTTTTTAAAGATATTTGTAATCAGACTTGAACTAAATCCATTTGGGGTATGTACAATCTATAGACGTGAAATAGCAAATAAAAGATTTTTGGAAAGTGATTTTCAGTGGAGTCTTCTCTACTATGACTGTAAGTATTAAGGAACCTCTCCCGAAAACTGAATAAGATTACAGTAAACAGGTTATTTTTACACACCGGTAATGAAAATGTTGATAACGGTCACGAAAACACTGCATTTTCTACCCGTTAATTTATCATACTGAAACAATTATGAGTTTTGCCATATATATTTATCTTTCATAACAGTAATATACAATTCACAAGAATATTATAAATTATGTAACAACGACAAAGAATTTTCTTATCGTGTAGTGTATTACAGTGATGAAAATTACAAAGTTGTCACAATGATACTGGTGAATCAGGGTTGCCACCTAATACGTTTCTCATTTGATTTGTATAATTGGTAAATTTTAACAATTTCATTATACAGATGGTGCGTAATAGTACATGATAGCATATGTTACAGAATTCCGATAATAAACAAATAGTTTTATGTTTAATGTTTTAGTATTATGCGGAATATTTCTGAGGTCATTATATACTGATGTAACTCAACGTACAAAAAGTATTAAGAAATATCCCAACTGTGTAGCATTTTAGAGACTTTTGAACATTAATTTTGGCGCCTCGTTGTTGATCACATACTATAATAAATTTCTGAAATGCATAAAGTTGAAATTGTGATCTGGAAATGTTTTTAAATATTCACCATTTATTATAGGAATATAGACCCACATTGAAGTAGAATAGCAAACATTCGATTCCTGCAATTAAAACAAAACACTGTGTAGGAAATAGTTTATTATGGGTATTATAAAGAACACTTGTTAATACAACGTCGTTTACATAGTACAGAAATTAAATTGACTATATATACAACTATTGCGTGTATAAATATTTATGCCATGCGATATTAGTGTCTTTTTCATTAACAAAACTGTAAAATTTTAACATTAATACAGATATAAAATGCATTTTAAGTGTTTTATCACACTGATATTAAAATTCTACAATATACACGCAAATATTGCATTTATAAATGCACTAGAAGAATACAAACTTGACATTAGAGATGTGTACGAGAATCTTGCTTTCTTTCCCATAGCTTACGACCTGATACCTTAAGACAAAACAAAATCTTCGCAAGATACATGCGATCAGATCTCTTCCTTAGATATAAGGTACCTGAAGATAATATGGTCACCGTAATTTGAATTAATTTTTTCATGAATGTGGTATTCCCTAAATAAAAATCTCGTGTGCTTGCATGAACTTCAATTATTTATGCAAACACAGAAAAATAATCCAAGACCTTTCTTTAAACCAGAATGCTTCGTTATTTACATTTTGAAAAATCTTACACTGTGCAAGTAATATGTCCATATGGCCAGAAGAATGAAAATTCATTATTTAGGAACAGAAAAACGTTTATTGGTGATTAATGAAGTTTGTATTGAAAATAATGGTTCTTGATTAAAAAAATATTAATACCCAGAAATATTTTGTGACTAAGTCTATAAAACATTGCAATTTGAAAAAAGAAAAAAAAATAAGACAAAAACTTTTTATTTTATTGGGTTATTTTACGACGCTGTATCATCTCAGGTTATTTAGCGTATGAATGAAATGGAAGGTGATAATGCCGGTGAAATGAGTCCGGGGTCCAGCACCTAAAGTTACCCAGCATTTGCTCATATTGGGTTGAGGGAAAACCTCGGAAAAAACCTCAACCAGGTAACTTGCCCCGACCGGGAATCGAACCCGGGCCACCTGATTTCGCGGCCAGACGCGCTAGCCGTTACTCCAGAGGTGTGGACTACAAAAATATAAATAGGTATATGTGTGACAAATAAGATTTTTGTGAGTCCAAGACATTCCTCATGAATGTATGTACACACCACAAATTGCACAGTTTCGCACATCTATGTGGCCATATTACAAGAATTCAGCACCTGTCGAAACATCAGCCATTTTCAGCTCAATAGGATTGCATTTTAAATTAGCATTGGATGTTTGTAACGAGCATTGAATAAGTCATAAAATGTTATACAGAAACTATAATTACTAATTGCATGAAAGGAAATATAAGACAAACTTACCAACAGGAATATTATAACACCGTCTTAATCCGTTGCCACAATTCAAATAAAGAAGGTCTGTGGAAGCGTTGATTATGTACACTTCCTAACACGTGGTTGGACATACTGACACTAACTTTTGGTTAGCATATCAATTAGGTCTCGCTGTAGAATAATGTGGTCACATTATCTGCAATCCATGACAGGATGACAGATAAGTGTGCCAAAAGTGACGTACTTTTCGTTCTTTCAGTCGATAATTAGGTATGCCTTAATTTTCTGGGGAAATGGTAGCAAAATTGGGGGTGTCTTGATTTTGCAAAAGAAAGCCATTAGAATTCTATGTCAATCAAACTATCTTGAACATTGTCGACGTCTTTTCAAACAATCACAGATCGATAATCGACCCCACAATCAGGTTTGAAACGTATAAAGGACAGCCTGAAGACGTACATGAGGAGAAACGAGCAATCTACGTTCCAACCATCCCGTATTATAAAGATAAATACCAACTTCACGATATCAGTGTTACGGGATTGATGTTTGGAGCAAGAGGAACGATACTCAACTTCTCTTCTCAATTCTGTAAGACCCTAGGACTGCACAAATCGTTTCTGAATGAACTGGCCCTCCTCATAATTACACAGAGTCAGTCAAACTTTTATGGAACCACCTATATGGACTCTAATTCAGTGTATTGAAAAAACTGACGCACCATTATCATTTTTCTTTTTCTTATTAGCTTTCATTGCTTCTTTACTTGTAACTTTTTTTTTCTGTAAATCGCCATTGTTTGTCTGTTTGTTTGTGTACAGTACTTATTTACTTTTTTTCTTACCCTGTTATCTTTCATCTTCTATTTGTTCTTGTTTTGTATGCTTTGTCTAATGGCAGCCTCTAATTTGAGGAAGCTCAATAAATAAATTATTAATAATAATAATAATAATAATAATAATAATAATAATAATAAAATAACTGTCATAAATTTATATATATACGACCTAGTCCTTTACACTCGACAAAATATAGACAATTACTCAGTAATAGCCAATATACACGATCGTGAAATTAGAAATAGTGAACCAATTAATATCCCATACTTCAGATTACATAAAACTAGTACAAATTTTTCTGTCATGGGGATGAAATTATATAATAAGCTTCCCAGTCAATATTATAAGATACCAACCAATGGTTTCAAAGCTAGATTTTATAATTGACTTTTAATTAATCCTTTCTACTCTGTAGACGTGTTTCTTAACATAAATTCATATGAAATTGTTTTTTAATAAATAAAGTTATTTACATTTAGTTACAAATATTACATTAAGAGTGAAGTGTTTTCATTAATTTTTAGAGTTTCAAAATGTTTTGTGTTTTCATTCTAATTAAACTTTACTGTTTTCAATTATATGTGTATTTTCAAATGAATGTTTTTTTTCCTCCCTTCTGTATTGTGACGAAGCCTATCACTGTATGTTTAATGGCTTAATAAATTGAATAGCGCTCAGATGACAACTCAGTGGGATGCGAAAGGATGCCCATTGTGGTTTCACAGCACCTGCACTCTACTCGGAATAAGAGAAGCAAAGACGTTATATTCAAAGAAAGAAAACTTACTTTGGATGTGCGAAATGTGCAGATACAGACTACAAACCTACGGTCTGAGCAAGACCTCAGCAGAAGACACACAAGTTATATCCGAGAACAAGAAAAACTGTGAGGAGCTGAAAAACAAAATGGACCAAGTCTCCGAAACTCTGATGCAGAAAATGTCACTACTGCTAGAAACACAATAGGGATATCTTATGCGAAGTTTTACCATTAGATGGCAGGAGCGTTCCATGCGGCACAACATGTTGTAGGGCTATATTATGTCATATGCTATAGCTGAATATGTTCTCCCGCTTGTTGTTTTGTGTGCGTGTCAAAATTATATTTATAATTATTTTTTTGTAACCTAGTATAATTTAATATAATTCAGTATTTTCTTAACTCATAATTTAATTTAATTTACAATAAATAATAGCATAAACTTGTCTAATATAGAGTGATTCCCCTTAAGAGATGGATGAGGAAATCTGCAGTATGCAGAATATAGATACGAGTATATTGAATATTCATAAACCTAAACGAAAAATTCGAGAAGAAGGTGCACGAATAAAAAATGAATAAATAAAATAGAAACTTTGTCGAAGGTCTTTAATCGTTAGTATTTTAAGTACCGTAAGCTAAAAACAGGATATGCCGCCACCAATGTCCTTTTTTTTTTTTAAAAGGAGAGGGACTATCGAGATTGAATTCCTCGTATTTTTTTCTCTAGTTGCAGAAAGATCAAATCCAACGTTTGATAAGATGATATAACATGATCGCAGTAGTATCATGATTATTCCTGTGTTTTGTAGGTTAAGGACATGCAGTTTTGAATAATATGTAGGATGATTTTGAAAATTTTAAGTAAAAACATGCTTTTAATAATTAGTCTACAGCACATTAAAAACATTATTCACGAAATGGATCTCACTATCGATCGTCCTGGATAATAAACATCCCAATTAATCGAGAGTATACTACAGGCGTAAAATACAGTTGTAAACTTCGGGGATTCCTAGAAGTACTGAATATAATCTAAGATAACATAGCTTGCTGTAGAGTTTTCATATGCTTTTATTAATTTTTCTTTGTCCTCTTCCAAAAAGAATTTGTAGCCAGCAATTCCGTACTTGAAATAGTTATTTTTAGCGCAATTTAATTAGTTAAATTTTTAAGGTTTAAAGCACATATTCAGAATATTTCGGGACCTGAATGAAGACAAAAGGCTTTCCCTGGTTTTTATATATAGGAACACAACAAGAATTTGACATTTTGAGTTGTTTTTAAGAGTACTGAATGTACAAATACGCTACGTAAATCCTCAATGTTTATTGTTCGGAAAACAAATGCACACGCAAAGCGCATCCCTCAACGTACACGCGCGCTATCTGTTGGTGGTAGTTCAGGATATCCCTATCGCAGCAAACAGAAATCCTGATAACGATCACCCAGAGACCTTCAAAAATAAAAGGGCAAGCTCCAAACCCACCGACCACACAGCACAGGAACCTGGAGAACAATAACTATGGAAATAAACCACAGGATCAGAACCCAGAGAATCAAGTTGAACACCACGTCACGCAAAGTAATGGCAATGAAGAGCGTACTTGGGGAGAAGTGGCAAGAAGCCCCAACCAAGAAACACAGGCATCCAGGGAGCAAGACCTTTCGACGTAGCTTGCAACCTAAGAGCAGCGGAAAACAGATGTGGAAACACTTCCCACCTCAAGGATGCGGGTATACAGGGAGAAATAGATTGCGAGCAAATAGAGACAAGGGAAGAACAAAGCTTTCAAAGTAGGCATTCCTTTCAATGACAGAGAAAGGGCAACGAGAAATCTGGGAGAAATAGAGACGAAGAACTAAAGCTTTCAAAAAAGGCATCCCTTTCGATGACAGAGAAAGGGCAACTACTCCAGAAATCTGAGAGAAATAGAGACGAAGAGCTAAAGCTTTCAAAAAAGGCATCCCTTTCGATGACAGAGAAAGGGCAACTACCCCAGAAATCTGGGAGAAATAGAGACGAAGAACTAAAGCTTTCAAAAAAGGCATCCCTTTCGATGACAGAGAAAGGGCAACTACCCCAGAAATCTGAGAGAAATAGAGACGAAGAACTAAAGCTTTCAAAAAAGGCATCCCTTTCGATGACAGAGAAAGGGCAACTACCCCAGAAATCTGAGAGAAATAGAGACGAAGAACTAAAGCTTTCAAAAAGGCATCCTTTCGATGACAGAGAAAGGGCAACGACCCCAGAAATCTGGGAGAAATAGAGACGAAGAACTAAAGCTTTCAAAAAAGGCATCCCTTTCGATGACAGAGAAGGGCAACTACCCCTTGAAATCTGGGAGAAATAGAGACGAAGAACTAAAGCTTTCAAAAAGGCATCCCTTTCGATGACAGAGAAAGGGCAACTACCCCAGAAATCTGGGAGAAATAGAGACGAAGAACTAAAGCTTTCAAAAAGGCATCCCTTTCGATGACAGAGAAAGGGCAACGACCCCAGAAATCTGGGAGAAATAGAGACGAAGAACTAAAGCTTTCAAAAAGGCATCCCTTTCGATGACAGAGAAAGGGCAACTACCCCAGAAATCTGGGAGAAATAGAGACGAAGAACTAAAGCTTTCAAAAAAGGCATCCCTTTCGATGACAGAGAAAGGGCAACTACCCCAGAAATCTGAGAGAAATAGAGACGAAGAACTAAAGCTTTCAAAAAAGGCATCCCTTTCGATGACAGAGAAAGGGCAACTACCCCAGAAATCTGGGAGAAATAGAGACGAAGAACTAAAGCTTTCAAAAAGGCATCCCTTTCGATGACAGAGAAAGGGCAACTACCCCAGAAATCTGGGATAAATAGAGACGAAGAACTAAAGCTTTCAAAATAGGCACCTCTTTCGATGACAGAGAAAGGGCAACTACCCCAGAAATCTGAGAGAAATAGAGACGAAGAACTAAAGCTTTCAAAAAAGGCATCCCTTTCGATGACAGAGAAAGGTCAACGACCCCAAAAATCTGGCCGGAAGGCATACTAGTTAGACGATATCTTTGACAATATCTTTGAAAAATATAGGAGTGCAAGAGGTCAAATTACTTTATTGTCAAATGCCTGGCATTAGAAAACAACAACAACATATTTGAAAGAATACACGCAACCCACAAATCGCGAGAAAACAACTCAGGGATTGTTTTGTTTTCAGTATACTCGCCACGCTAACCACAGTTATTGATATAAGACACGGCAAAGGCGTAGCATTTCATTTTGCAGAAGAGGGATATACAAAAACAATTGCTAGCTCATTATCAGTACCATTTACAAAATCTGAGTCATCGAACAAAAAAAAAAAAACAGTGACAAAATCCAATGCATGCTTTCTGAGAGTGCTATATCCCTCGTAGGTATTGCCAAAGAATAACACTAGAAATATTTATCACTTGTGTAAGGCACGTAACACACTTGAAGAGTTTTCGCTAGCGAAAAATGTGTTGCGAGAAAGAGGCGAAGAGCCTTCCTCCACACACTTGGCGAGTTCTCGCTATCACAGATCACACATCGCTATGATCATCTATGCACTGCCTTCATGCAGAAAGCATTTTTCTGATTATAGTAATCACTCGTTGGGGGAAACATTATAGGTTATGTATTTACGTATATTGTCTACTTTAATATATAACCTGTAAGTATACTGTCGTACTTTACAAATTACGTACGAACGATATGTTGAATCTGAGTATTCAGATGATGAGGAAATGGAGTTACATGAACATATTTTGTTAATGAAAAGAAAAAGTAGGCCTAAAATTAAAGCCAGAAATATCTGAAAATCACATTGTATCTTACGAAAATAAGGGCGAGTTTTGGACACTGGTTTCGATTTGAATGATGATACGTTTGGGCGTTATTTTAGGTTCAATGGACCATAGTTTTTTTGCAATTCATGGTACGATAGAGGATTCTTTGCTATGTTCTGATTAAAATTAAGTAAACTGTTAAGACATGTTGATACATTATTCCAAATGTTGAATTAATACTATTAAATCTCATCAAAATAAAATATAGCCCTATTTATTTTCAGATAATCTGATATTTGTCTCCAGATTTCTTCTTTAAGTTTCGTGTTGTTATAGTTTTCATCCCGTGTATCATATAAATAGGCCTACAGGTGACATCGTACAAGTTCGATAAGTTTCTGACTGCAATTATCAGCCATCTTTCCTCATTTTTAAATAAAAACGATACAATTCATCGCCACCTGTGATATCTTTTTCTACATTCAATCGTCATAAAGAGTATAAATGTCAAACATCTTTGATGTGTCAAGAAAATTCGCTGAGCTACCCATTTCAGCGAGAAACTCGCGCGAGGTTTTTGCCTCGAACGAGAATCTCTTCCAGTGTGTGGACGTCCATTTGAATCCATGTTATCAATTTTTTAATTATCTCGCAACACATTTCTCACTGGCGAAAAGTCTGCAAGTGTGTTACGGGCCTAAGAGTGGAATACGCAAAGTTTCGCCCAGTCATAACACTAGTTCGGATTTTCTCCCTTATGCACGCGTGCATGCGTTAATAGATTGCTCGGTTCTGCATAAGTCTTCCCACAAACATAGCACTTATACGGCCTCTCACTAGTATGAGCGCGTACATGGCATTTGAGACTTCCCTCATAAGAGAAGCGTAAGCCACAAAAATGACAATTAAACGGCTTTTCACCGGTGTGTAAGCGTGAATGCCATTTGAGATTTTTCGTACTCGAAAAACAACTCCCGCATACGTCACAACTCACTGGTTTCGCACGCGTATGCACGCGAGAATGTCTCTTCAAATTTGCCGAGCATGAAAACCCCTTTCGACACACGTCACAGCTGAATGGCTTCTCGCCTGTGTGTACGCGTGAATGCTTTTTGAAGTCTCCCGAGTGAGAAAAATTCTTTCCACACACGTCACAAGTGAATGGCTTGTCGCCGGTATGAACGACGCCGTGGCTTTTGAGTCTTGCAAAGTCGGGAAATCTTCTTCCGCAAACGTCACAATCATATTTCTTCTGTTCAGTATGCACGTCCTCTTCTTGTGGAATATTTTCGTTCAATGTTGGAATTCCACTATTATGGCTGACTGCAACACTGACAATCATACAGGCCGTTAGTGGAAATAAAATCTAAACGACAACGAATGAGCAGTATGGTCAATACATGTCATAAGCAAATCAATAAGGGAGAAAAGTATAGTGGAATATTGTACGATTCTTTAAATGTAGTGATAATATTTTAAAAAATAATTTATAATAATAATCTATATATATAATTTGAACTGGGAATGGAAATTACGGGAAAACGGCTGAACGGATTTTAATGGTGGCCCCTCATTTTCATGGCTGGCATGTAAAGTTTTTCGGAAAAGTTGTAGTATTCAGTGAAATGTCAATTTTCCTATTTTCCAAAATCCATCTGTTGTCAGTTTTGAGAACTACTTTTATTCAATCACGGCCGATTTGATTGAATTTCAGAGCAAAACACACACTACAATAAACAATAGGCTATTATACGAAGGCCATGACCTGCAGGATTGCCGACATATTTAGAGCTCAATTCAATTTGTTATTAAAAACTGATTCTGCAGTGTATAATTTTCTGAGTACTGCTGTGTATTGGATATTCAAATCTACGAAACTTGAGGTGGTTTGATGACATTGTTACCATTAGAAATTAAATATTATTATAGTTAATATCATGATGCGTCTATTCTTCATTAATTTGACATAATATTGATGATATATTGATGACATGAAAGTGAAACGTTTTGAGGTTATGTAAGTAAATGTAGAGAATATCTTAATTTAGATCTTCATTTCTATAATTTACTGAGTGACTGCTATATACAACTACAAAACTTAAGTAAGATAATAATATTGTTATTAAAAATCAAATATTTTTATACTTATTAAACCAGTGGGGTTGGATCTTTTTCATATACTTAATGGCGGTCTAGTGTAGATATTTATATGTCATTGTCTTCAGTATTGGCTCGAGAGCGCAAAAATTACAGTTCCTAAGGAAAGATAAATAGGTATTACTTACTGATAAAATAAGAGGCCTAGAAAATGTTGTAGTCTCCAGATCATTTCAGCAAGATCTCTTAGTAGGATAAAACGATTTTACGCTCTACATTTCAAGTTCTACATGCAGCAGCTATACGAAAATGCTATTGTTCGAAAGCTTAGCAAACCTGACATTTTTTTAACTTTTGCCTACAATCCACAATGACCTGAAATTGCTACTGCTATCGTCCTGACATTGATACTAGCGTTTTCGCGTTGAAACTCAAAAACTGAAGTTGGATAGGTTCAAGAAAAGTATTTGGCCTAAAAAATCCATTCAGAGGGAGTATGTTTCATTATTATGGAAGCAAATAACCATCAAAAGAGAAGTATTCTTCATTGAAAATAAATCTGAAAAATTTTTATTTGAACGTCTAACGAACTTAGTTTGTAGCAGCATTTGCTGCACAAGCCACTAGTAGTAGTAATAATAATAATAATAATAATAATAATAATAATAATAATAATAATAATAATAATAATGCCTGTCCAGAAGGGTATTAAGGTAGCAGCCCTACCACTCGACTACTGTGCGACAGGCTTGTAACCTATCCACAGGAACTCTATATTACATTCAAGTCTCATAATATTAAAAACCGGAATGCAGAATCTGTTGACGACTATGGCGTGAATAGGACTATGAGTAAAAATAAATGGAAAAAAGAAAAAAGTTATTTTACACTTTGCCACTAGGAATGTTCAAGGCTTATCATACAAGGACGATCAGCTTGATGACATTTTAGCAAAAAAAGGTATTAAAATTGCAGCAATTAGTGAAACAAAAAGAAAACAAAACGGATCGAAAGAAACAAATAACTATGTTCAATTATATAGTGGTGTTAATAGACAAGAAAGAGCAAGAGCTGGGGTTATAATGATAAATAATACTTTAATTGAACGTGTTAATTCATTTAACTATTTAGGTTATAACCTCTCTTACATCACTGATGAAGATATGTCGAACAAAATATCTAAATTTACAAAAATCACTGGCGTCATTAACGCCGTCTTCAAATCATCCCATGTTCAGAAACATACAAGGCTAAAGGTATATAAAACACTAGCTCGACCGGTCCTCACTTACGGTAGCGAGGCATGGACAATCAGAAAAGCTGATGAGCAAAGGCTCACGACAGCTGAAATGAGGTTCATGAGACGAACAGCGGGATGCTCTTTGCTGGAACACCGTAAAAATGTGGACATATTGCAGGAACTAAAAATGGATCCTATAGTTAATTTTGTTCAACAATATCGACTGCAGTGGAAAAAACATGTCGAAAGGATGGATCGCACTAGATGGCCTAAACAGATTCTTACTTACGTACCAAGAGAAAAGAGGAAATTGGAGAGACCACGGAAGCGCTGGCATGAGACCGTAACAGATCCTGTAGGGTCTAATACGTGACGGATATGATGATGATGATGATGATGATGATAAAATAATAATAATAATAATAATAATAATAATAATAAGAGTAATAATAATTTTAATTATCTGTTATTAAAATTAACCTTTAAGCGTTCATTGCAGTGGCCAGCTACTATTATTTATTTATTTAATCCACTCAACAATGTAAATACAGAGTAGAGAAAAAAAACAGTAGTAATACATATAATAATGGTAATTTAAACAGTTACAATCCAATACTACTCAACATATGATATGAAGCAAATATTACACGTAAATCTCGGTAAAAAAAACAAAAGATGATCATGACGTAATATAATATGTTATAAATTGTATGTTATATATAAAGTACGTTGATATTCTTTAAAAGAGGAGCAAAATCATTTCAATTGTAGTCACCGATTGTGTTACATAACCTCTCCCCACCTTTGCCACAGGTTCAAATTGACTGCAGTGGCCTGGACGCGATCTTAGGCATGATATGCTGGCTGGATACATTTTGTGCGCTTAAACAGGTGGGCTAACGAACCGGACAGGAATTTAAACGATAATGCAAGTATAGTACTCCTGGTTAAGAGTTAGACATTTGCGCGCAATAATGGTATACGTCTTCCGGCTTCTAAGTGTTAATGTAGTAGTCTACAAGCTGTTGGTTAACACTAACCTAGCACAGTAATTAATATTAATTGAAACCAATAACTACAATTACAATAAAACAAAATTCTGTATAATGCAATGTCTATTAGTACACATAAATAAAGTCAACGTAAATAGCAGAGTAGTAGAAATGGTAAAATTAGTAGTAGTAGAAATGGTGATAGTAGTAGTGAAAATGGTAGTAGTAGTACTAGTAGCAGTAGTAGTAAAATAGTAGTAGTAGTAGTAGTAGAAATGGAAGTAGTAGTAATAGTAGTAGTAGTGAAAATGTTAGCAGCAGTAGTAATAGTAAAATAGTGGTAGTAGTACAAATATTTATTAGGTTATTTTACGACGCTTTATCAACAACTTAGGTTACTTAGCGTCTGAAATGTTATGTTATTGATTATTTAACGACGCTCACAACTGCAGAGGTTATATCAGCATCGCCGGATGTGCCGGAATTTTGTCCCGCAGGAGTTCTTTCACATGCCAGTAAATTTACTGACATTAGCCCGGGATCGAACCCGCAACCTTGGGCATAGAAGGCCAGCGCTATACCAACTCGCCAACCAGGTCGACAGCGTCTGAATGAGAAGAAGGTGATAATGCCGGTGAAATGAGTCTGAGATCCAGTACCGAAAGTTACCCAGCATTTGCTCATATTGGGTTGAGGGAAAACCCCGGAAAAAACCTCAACCAGGTAACTTGCCACGATCGGGAAACGAACCCGGCCACCCGGTTTCGCGCTAGCCCTTACTCCACAGGTGTGGACTTAAAAATGGTAGTAGTAGCAGTAGTAATAGTAGTAGTAGTATAATAGTAGTAGAAATGGTAGCAGTAGTAGTAGTAGTAGTAATAGTAGTAGTAGTAGTAGTAGAAATGATATTAGTAGTAGAAATGGTAATAGTTATAGAAATGGTAGTCGTGGTAGTAGAAATGGTAGTAGAAGAAATGGTAGTGGTAATAGCAGTAATGATCGTGGTGGTGGTGGTTGTAGGAGTAATTTATCATAATAGTAGTAGTAAAAGTTGTAGTAGTAGAAATGGTAGCAGTAGTGGTAGGGATCGTTGTGGTATTTGTAGTAGAAGTAGTATAATAATAATAATAATAATAATAATAATAATAATAATAATAATAAATGAAAATTCAAGCCCTTCCAGCTTTATTAATTTCGTTGCTTGAACTCTTCTGTACTAAAGAAACAGGACAGAAAGGTGTGGGACCCACTTCCAAGTTGTAAACAAAAGCCTATTAGAACTCATGGAAGAAACCTAAGGAAAAAATTAACTTTTATACTTATTTCCTTTGACAGCAACAACATCAGTTCGAGCAGTTCTAGTAATGTTATAGTACCGAAGTGGTAAGTCTTGGATTGGTTATAGTAATAGGATAGTTTATAATTCATGTCACTTAAGTCCGAAAAGAATATTGAAAAATTTCATATGAAGAATAATAATGTTCAAAAAACAAATACAGAATATTTATTTTGTCATTATTTAAATAAAGTAGTGAAACCAACGACGTGATAAGGACTCGTATATTACACTCACCTCTCAGTTAAAATTTCGTTCTCTTCTTCTGTTACTTCCAGTTTGACCTCCTCCTTCACTTGATCCAACTCACAAAACTCTTCCTGTAGAAGAAGATTATGTAAAACACACACGTAGCACAATAATACGTGAGCAATCGATACATGTGATGTTACACTCCAATCTTGAATTTAAATCCCACCTAATGCAGAACAGAATTTAAGGATTGTTGTAGAGGTGGGTGTAACAAAGCTCCGTAATATGACAAGAAAAATTTCTGACAGGCAATAGCGATTTAGTCACAGTGATTTTTGTGTTTGAATATTTCTTGACGATCGCGAGTAGTGAATGCCCTAACATTCACAGAATCATTCACCAAAGATTATGGCAAGCAATACGTGCCACTTTCCAAGAGTAATATCATCAGTCGAAATGTAGAACTTTCTTGTTGCTGCAAATCCAGCTTGTCTGGGTTCTTCAAGTCTTCAATTCGTGGTCATTTTACAAAATTAAGGAACAAATATTATGAAAATAAATAAATAAATGAGGAGTGATTGAATTTATAAATAAATAAATGAAGAAATAAATAAGAAAAACACAATTAACTGTATACTCTATGGAAAACGAAAGCCAAAAATTTAATCACATAGTAACCCTTCCCTACAGGGGGCATTAAATTACACTAATGGCCGGTTTCACCAACCTTCGTTATCATTATAACGTCTCGTTAAATAATTTAATGACACGTTAGTCAGTTTTGTGTTTCACCAAGTATCATTATTGCTAACGCATCTTTAAATTCATCGTTAATTTATTAGGACCTATTCGTCGCGTTAAAACAGTGACGATGCGTTAAGAAGTCAACAACATGGCGGACGTAATTATTCGGTGATGAAGTTCTTTATTTAGAACTTAAACATAACGACGAACTTATATGTTGTAATAACACTCGGAATAATCATTTTGAAGATTTAAGTGATAAAGAATTCCACGAAAGCTACACATTAAGGAAATAAGTAGTAAGAATGATTCTAGAAGAAACTGAATATAGGTTAGAATACGACAGATAGGAATCACCCACTTAACGCCTCTTCAACAGATTCTTCTCGCTTTAAGATAACGTTGCGGGAAGTTTTGAAATAATAATTGATGATATGAACGGGGTATCAAAAGCTGTATTGTCTAGATATGTGAATAAAATATCAGACGTACATCAACATTACAATAGTCATTATTTCTATAGGCCTAATAAGCTTATAGCTAAATTTTCTGTTGTCACAGACAACATAGATTGTGTACATGTCCCAATCGTATATTCTGGCAGTAATATAGCCAAAAGATTCTGCAATAGAAGATCCTGTTTTTCATTCAATATTCAAACAATTGCATAGGCCTATGTAAAGCTCCGCATAGAAAAATTATGGCTAAACTAGCGCTGAGGTAGTTTCCTTCGTACTCTGCTTATACACCTTGCACATACGAATCTGTGACAGGTTACGTTTGATTAGTTTAGGTTTTTGTTATGCCTTGCATATACGATCAACTGCATTACCACAAAAAAATCACTTATAAATTCAACGATTTTCACTTCTGAAACCAGCAGAACTACATCAGCGCTAGTTTAGTTGTAATAGGTTAGAATACGACAGATAGGAATCATCCACTTAACGCCTCTCCAACAGATTCTTCTCGGTTTAAGATAATGTTACGGTCTACACGTATAGCACTACATTCCAAAGGAGGATGCCTTTTAAATGAAAAGGGTGCAAAGAGATTTTCTTTTAGGAGACAATGGATACCCCTTAAAATCCAATTTAATGACACCTCTCCTGAATCCTGCCACACAAGCATGGCAAAATTGTTACAGGGTACTACATAAATCTGTATGAAATACAGTGGAAAATTGGTATGCAATTTATGGAAGAGCGATTTCCCGTCCTAAATTTAGGCCTAATAGCCTATAACTGCTTAGAATGCTTTGTATATAATTAATTGTGGCATCAGTTTGAAGCTGTCGGACTTATAGTCCGCTAAATTTTCTTAGATTTCCTTTAGAAGTTACAATTTAACTGCTCTACATTCCTACTATTTACATTTGGAAGCAGCTGTCTTTTTGTTTTTAATTGCGGTATGACAACATATTGTATTTAGGAAGATGTTCTTAAAATTACTGCCTTTTACCCGTTTGCCTATGATTGTTTCCTCATGCCAAACAAAGTCAGCCATGATCGTATGTAACCAATGAAATTCGCGATTTCGAAGCCATGGTCGTATGAAAAACAAAACATGCAAGATACATGTACAAAATCCCCTCGTTAGTAAACGCCTGTTATTTTTAAAGATACGAGGCTTGGTGAAACCGTCAACTTTTAAAGATCCCGTTAAAATTAAACAATCCATTTGTTGACAAGTCGTTTGTGCTGATTTAAAGAAGCTTGGTGAAACCGGCCATAAAAGTGGACGGGTAAAAATTATCAGACGCGCTGCAAACATCAATTACGGAATTATGGACCAAGACTATACAATTCAGTAGGGCCTATTGAAAAATAATCCAGACCTAAGCAATTTACACATTCTTAAGTTTAAAAATAAAGTGAAAATGTCTGTATGATATTTGATAAATTTTATTAATTTTTTAACTGTGACTAGCATTATATGGTACTAATTTTTATTCTATATATCTGATGCATGCAACCTATAAGATAAAACATTGTAATAAATATAAATAGATCATTTTCTTAATTAATAACATTGTATATCTCGCATAAATGATTTCTAAGCATCGCCACAGGTACACTTGATTGTACTTGTCACTAGAGAGTTCTTGAAATTTATATTTTCCCCACCATTCAAAACATATTTTGATATGATACCTCTTGCACCAAAGGGGGGATCTGTAACTGAAACTTGATTAATATATTTCAGTATTATTTGTATTTATTCTGGTAATAATAAACAGTTTGACTCGTAGACATTTTGTTTTTGCAGCATTAACTTCCCATGATTGTACGAGAAGATTCGAAGAGAACGGCAGTTACGTAGACCTTCCGCTCCCCTACTACCATTAATGCACAACACAATGTCAATACGGCGGTTGCTGTCGTCTGCGATACAACGAACTTTTCTGTTGATTTTCGAGTTCATTTTTTCCGGTTATTATATGTTTATTTAAGTTGTGTTAACTCTGGCTAGTGGTTTTATATTTTATTTTATCCGTCTTAGTATTTATTTTATTATTGCAAATATTTTTCTTTTATCACTATTATTATTATTATTATTATTATTATTATTATTATTATTATTATTATGTTTGTTACTATTATTTCTATCATTAGCATTATTATTTGATCCCTGTAAAATTCATGTAGACTACTGGACTGTACCCGAGCACGAGCATATGCTCATTTCGTGTATCTATTCATATGTATTCATTTCAAATGTAAATTGTAAATAAATTTGAATTTGAATTTGAAAAAAAAAAAAATGTGAATATAAAAATTGTACTTCTTCAGATGGTAAAAAATATATATATGATTTAATAAAGATTCACAATAAATTATACAGTTTAACATTTACAATATAAAAGTTTACACGAGATCAAGCAGGAGACTCAACGCACATGAGACTACATTTGAAGTATGTAAAGTCAAAAGTAACCTAAATAAATTTAGTGTGAAACAGTAACTATGTTGCCATTACTTTTCGAATGCCCTAGTATTAATTTAATAGATAACTTGGAACACGACAAGACCAGATGCCTATCTCATATGGTTAATGATGATTTTCAGTAAGAGAATTAAATATTATACGGCAGTGCTTTGAAAAGTCACACTCTATTGGAACCCCTTTGTAATTCTTTAAATTGAAACTGTTCATTATTTTAACTTTTCCTATATGCCCAGATATTTTTTTTCTTTTCTTTTGTGAACATGTGTTTTTTTCTTCTGCATTTTTACTTTCAAATTTTGATTATATCACGTAATTTCTAGTACCGTATTATATTATGTAAATGGAACCTGTCCCAAGTATGAACATTTGCTCTTTTAGTTGAAGCTGTATACTTACTTAAGTCTTCTAAGTAATCCAGAGGTTCATTGCCCCCCTCACATAAGCCCGCCATCGGTCCCTATCCTGTGCAAGATTAATCCAGTCTCTATCATCATATCCTATCTCTCTCAAATCCATTTTAATATTATCCTCCCATCTACGTCTAGGCCTCACCAAAGGTCTTTCTCCCTCCAGTCTCTCAACTAACACTCTATATGCATTTCTGAATTCGCCCTTACGTGCTACATGCCCTGCCCATCTGGATTTAATGTTCCTAATTATGTCAGGTGAAGGATACAATGCGTGCAGTTCTGTGTTGTGTAACTTTCTCCATTCTTCTGTAACTTCATCCCTCTTAGCCCCAAATAATTTCCTAAGAACCTTATTCTCAAACACCCTTAAACTATGTTCCTCTCTCAGAGTGAGAGTCCAAGTTTCACAACCAATACAGAACAACCGGTAATATAACTGTTTTATAAATTCTAACTTTCAGCTTTTTGACAGCAGACTAGATAACAAAAGCTTCTCAACCGAATAATAACAGGCCTCCTGTTGTTACTGTTGCTCCAAGACATTTGAATTTTTCTATCTCTTCGAAGAATAAATTACCAATTTCTATAGTTGCATTTCGTACAATATTCTGGTCATGAGACATAATATTTAAAGTTTTTCAACATTTTTCAACACGTGGCACACTAGAGTTGAAAAATTCCACGGCACACTCACATAATCTGAAGTTGTCGTTCCTAACTAGAGGGGACTTTTTCATTACAAACACGTAAAGGCTGGACTATAGTGACGCTTGTGGCAAAAAAAAAAAGGTCGCAGTTGAGAGTTTTTGTTGGGGTTATACCGTTTTCCCATATTAAACATCTACATTATTCCGAAAACATTTATCCATTCCCCCAACATTCCCCGAATGCCGCCTGTCGATGCACAGAGGGGGCTGGCCTAGGGACGAGGTGGGCTACCTGCTCCAAACCTAGGTTCGCAGTGAACCTTAGCGTAGTCAGCCAGTACGGGTTTGGGAATGCGCGTAGCTTGAGGGTCAGCACAATAGATTTAATAAAGTCACAGTGATTCTTTAAATTAAAATTCAATTCAAGGTCGGTACGATATTCTAACTTTACTGACCTGACAACCCTGGTTGCGACTGTCATCAATCTCTCCACTATCGATCGCACTTCTACACTATGTATGCTAAGAGCTCACGAGGAGGAGAGAGGAAGGAATGCGTGACGTAATACCAGAGTCATAACATTTCTATCGCATGCATCGTAGTAATACGTGTCCTGAAAATATTAGTAGCGTTTCTAATTTGACATTTTAATGCGAAATAACTTTTTTAACCGTTAACTGTTACCAATAAATTCATTTGTCAGTTATTGTCAAAGCTTTTAAATACTTAAGGCTGGTTCACAATAAACCGCGAACGAGAACCAGAATGAAAACGAGAAGCAGAGGACGTGAATAGGAAAATTTTTGATTCAGAATAAACCGAGAACGTAGACGACTATGCATATCGATATGCATGTCAATAACGATATGTAAAGTCGATATTATGCATTGTGATGTTATTTGTGTATAATTGACCAATGGCGTTCTCTCATGAGTACAAGGCAGCCAACATAAACACAGGTTAACGAACTTCGAAATATCAACTGACACATTTCACAAGGTACATATTGATTATCACAACCTATTTTAAGTCTACCATAACGTAAAATAATCAGAGAAGAAACATTTGTAATAGAACAAAAATGAACACAACAGTAGTTGTTTAATTGAAACATGAATATATAGTGTGTAATACAACCAATACAGTAATAAAATATGATTCACTTACGATCGGTGTTCAAAGATGCAGGTATTGAAAGCCACGTATTCTCCTTCATTTTCTCATCTTTATACGAGGCGCGCCGCTTATCGTAAACGTGAGGATTTTTCTCAACAATCAATATTAGAAACTGATCAAATAAAACTTGCTCCATGATGCACAGCACAGAACAAAATAATGCATAGGTTATGTCACGGTCTTCTTGCTAAAATATATACGACGACAAAATAGCTTTTAGATGGCAATAGAATGACTCTAGTGGGCTGTGATCGGAAACGTGAACGCCAAAGTTGAAACTTGGCCAACTCTCAGTTCCCTATCCCGGGATCCGGCAAGCTTTTCGTTAATTGTGAATGCTCACATATAAATGTACACATTTTAACAATTTTACCGTTTTCGTTTCCGTTCCGATTCTCGTTTCCGGTTTATTGTGAACCAACCTTTAAATTTAATTTTCTTTCGTTACTTTATTCAGGAATTCGACAATTTAAGAATAATTTAATCGGCAGAAAAAGAGAATAAATAAATAAAATATTGTGTACATTAATGTATTAATAGTATATACTTGTAGTCAATAAGTTTACAATGTTATACTTTATTACATGAGTAGGCCTAACTTTCGTTTTTTCAATTTTTAGGTTCGAGAATCTATACCAAGATCATTTTCTCGCGACATATCAGCAGGGCTACACGTTGACGAAATCGAAAACATGAGCACAATAATTGTATTCGCTGGTCACCTGCCTATAGCAGCAATATCAGCCAGTAAATAACAGAGAGAGAACTAACGAGGAACACACTCCATAAACTGCACTAACCTCAACTTCATTCTTCACGATGGGAAAGTCAACAGGCACTGCATTTTCCTCAAATGTCATCTCTGATTTCACATCATATCTGTGATCCATGCATTCTTCCTTTATTTCAGTGACGTGCACATGTAGAAAATTTCGTCCCTGGAAAAAAAGAACAAAACAACTGTACGATAATTAAATATCAAGTTGTTCACGATAATTGCGTCACTATTTATAAAGACCGTCCATACTATTTATCACACTGATGTAAACGAATGCATGTGTACTTTATCTGTTCCAAAACCAATAGCGAAATACTTCGTGTGAAAAACATCGTTAATGCAGATAATAAAAGATTAGATTTATTGTATATTTTTTTGCCAGCGTAATCGCAACAATACACAAAATACAAAATCAAGGATAATGTAATTTTAATTGATATAAGTGATTTATTTTTGAATTATTAAAAAGTTCTTCTAAAAACCACTGCAAGTTAGAAAAACTCCCAGATTTGTGATTATAATATGTTTCCTGAAAAGGAGTACTCACAGATTTTCAGGCAATATGTGTTTTTAAGTGAAATATAATTCCGTTTTTATGCTTGAGACTTCACATTCACGATTTTAAAATTTGTTAATTATGTTTCATCACGTGCAAGAAAAGTATTTAATTACAAACGAATGCGCTATTTGTAAATGACGAATTCAGAAAACAAATAGTAATTGCTCTCAAATTACCTCGGATAGAGACTTCTTCTCTTCTACATCTGAGTTACCACTTGTTTGTATAGCAAGTGGGTCGCACCCAGATTCCATCTTGATCACATCCATTACGACTGAAAGAGGAAATTAAGTAACTTCAATTAACACGCAGAATGTGAGCTACCTGAAATCAGACTTACTAGCTTTGTAAATCATAATTCGACATTTAAGTTTAGCGAGTATATTTTTATGTGCGCATGCTAACATATACGAGTAATAACTAATTAACACAAACACAAAGGAATATGTAGGCCTATAGGAGTGATTCTATGGGTAAGTTACAGAAGTTGTCTTACAAACACAGCTGAAGATTTCATGATAGAATTTGTCACTAAGTTTTATTATATGATCCGATTCGTATGTCGAATTATAGGCAAAATTTTACCACAGTCTAGTACATAGTCACGAAGCTTGAGGGGATTTTTTTGCATTTCTCGAAATACAATACTCCAGCAGTTAGCAACTGAGAGTACTAGGAACAATAGACTGTGCGAGAGTAGCGATCCTAGTGGCTAGCAACTAAAGTTCAACTGTCATTGGATGTATATTCCCTATGTATTGAGCTTTGTGACTGTGTATGTACTACCACAGTCTAGTATGTACAGTCACGAAACATGAGTTTATGAGAGTACTAGGAACAATAGACAGTGCAGGTACTATTTCGCATTGTCTCTAATGAGGCGATAGTAGCGATCCTAGTGGTTAGCAACTATCTATGGATGCATATTTACTACGTATTGAGCTTCGTGACTGTATATACTAGACTGATTTTTACATTGCTCTGGTTCACAAGTCGGTAAGAATTCGGAATTTTGTTTTATATTGTTTACATTACAGCGTTTCAAAAATCATGTGCATCATCTTGAATTCCATATTCTCTCATATCTACAATATGAATTCCTTTACTTTTTCGTGACATACAATTAGAGGAAATGAACATGAATAATATTAAATATTCTTAATGATCTCGGGACAGAAAATTACAATAAAACGTGCATAAAATAGAAATTATATACTCGTGAGCGTGCAATAAAGATAAATTAGGTATAGTAATAAAAAAAATTGTAGTTACGAAACAATTAATCGCTAAACTGGCGAATATGTACCTTCCTTCGATTCCTCTAACACCTTCAATTTTTTCTTGAATCTTGCCAACATAACCTAGTGTTCGGTTAGTTTAGGCTTTTCTTATGCCTTACATATAATTTACGTATGTGGTAGGTTAGGTTAGTTTAAGCTTTTGATATGCCTTGCATTTGGAAATTGATGGCAGGTTGGGTTAGGTTAGTTTAGGTTTTTTGCTATGCCTCGTAATTATACACTCAAAATTGTCTAATGCTGAATGCTGAGAAAGACTTATTTTTCAGTGGAATTGTCAGAACTTGTATAATGGAGGATATAAAAATTGAGTCAAATTACGAAAACTGTGTTTATTTCGTTATCATTTACTAATATTTAGTACTTATTCCATTAATACAAATTACGTGTACTTCACATAACATTGTATACGTACTTTATTATGTTTTATATCCATACTTCTCATTTTTTTTTTCACTAGAAACCTCAACACATTCACCTCAATCACAATGCACCTCTAGATTTTAAGCGTACTTTACATTTTCCAAAAATTCTTCTTCCATCAAATGCATTTACCTATATAATTTTCAACTCCATCTCCACAAAACAATTCCTCACCCAAATTCAATGATTTTCACTTCAAAAATCATCATAAGTACCAGTTCGATAGTTTCTCCTACGCATCTACTCTAAGGCGATGTAGGGCTACATTACAACGAAGAGTTGGATTGAAAGCCAAACACAAATGTGTGTGGATATCCTTGCTCCCTATCATTTTGTGGCACACAAAGTAACAATATAGCTTAATACCTCTTTGTGATTTAAAAAATCAAATTTACATACCTGTTTTCAGCTGTCACTCTTAAGCAATGGTCAAGTCGAAAATTAGCACGGCATAATTAGACCTGATAGAGCAAATTTATATAACTGCACTTTGAATATGTACTATAGAGTGATATCTGTTCACATAGAAGACCGTGACACATAGGTTAATAGATTAAGTAGGTCAGACGTCTCAAGATCAACGCACAGAAACAATTTTTTGACCTGTACGTAAACAGTAGACCTACATTAGAAGGCTGTTTTGGAAAGGAATTTTTAAGTAGTTAATAATAATAATAATAATAATAATAATAATAATAAATAATAATAATAAAAAAATAAAAAAAATTATTTATTATTAACATTTGTGTGCTGAATAACAGCCACGGGCCAATTATAGTTCAGCACAATACACAAACAGAAGATACAAAGGTGCAAAAATAAATAAATAATATCTTAAATCAAGAAAAACATACATAAATAAAACTGAGAACAAGGACAGTAAATACTAATAAACAGAACTATACTTTAAAAGGATCTAATTTGTTCCCACGCAAATTGGCATATTTTATGCATCTACAGACTAGAGAAAGAGTTTTTGAATTTCTGTTGTAAACATTATTTTGAAATCTTGAACCCTTCGTAGGAATACGAAAGCTGATGTTGTTTATGACAGACTCACAATCAATATCACCCTTGATAACTTTGCAAAACAAAAATTATAATTAAGATTTTGATGTCTAGAAAAAAGGCTACAACAGTTAAAATATTTACAGGTAATCTCATAATTAAAGTCAGAGGAATTGGGTATAAATCGAAAAGCACATAAGGAAATAAATTTTCTTTCAATATTTTCCAATGTTACCGAATCAGTAGAAGTAATGGAATTCCAGGCTACAGATGCATATTGAAATTTACATCGAACCAAACTGCAGTATAGAATTAATAGAGACATAGTAGTAGAAAAAGAATAAGTTATAAACCTTATTGAACTAAGCATTCTTATTGAATGATTATAAATATAATTTAGAATCGAGTAACATACCAAGATCTTTAACATAATTTTTCCTAATAATACAGACGTTATTAAGAGAATAATTAAATTTTATGGAAGCAGTTTTTCGCGAGTACAAAATGACAAAAGTTTTTGTGGTAATTGATAAATACAGGAACACCGTTTCGTAGTCCTTTAGCAATAAGATATTTAGCAAGATTTCTGGCTTCTGTTGCATTCAAACAATTATAAAATACGATAATTTGGTCCAGGGAGCATCCGTTTTGGTGGAAAGATAATTATTATTTATAAAAAAAAAAAAAAAGAACCTCCTTGATAGCATCAATGGACTACAGTGAATCTCGTTCTTGTTGCCATGCTGTTGGGTAGGCCTACATAATAAGGCAGAAAACAGTTACAGGAAGATCTATTACATTTAAGGAATGATCTATATACAGTATATTAACTATTAAATGTGATTATCTTTTCCCGAGAGGAAAGAGCCACCCTTTATTATAGGACTATTGAAACTAGAGGAACAAATTACATAGGTTGCCACCACAAAGACAGCTTTGAGATCATCAATGTAATATAGTAGGATATTAATTCATCTGATAAATAATATATATTTTAACAATTTCATCGCAGAGACTTATGCAACACGGAAAAAAAAAATAATTAAAAATAGCAGATATAAATATAATACGGCACATTACTCAGGTCATTATACGTTGCTTTAACTCGAATAAAAATAGTTTTTGCTTAAAAGAAAATCTTTAGAAATATGCCAACTTCGTGATGTTTAGCGATTTTTCGAAATTTTGGTACTTGAACCTAATTTTTCTTGAACTGCATGAAGTTTAAAATGCAATCTGACAGTGTTTACAAATCATGAAGACTGATAATTAGGGCTAGGATTTTGATGACCTAAAAAGTCCTAAAAACAATGCATTTATAACCTGAAAAACTAAAAAAAAAAAATGCCCTAAAATTAATCTTATATAATTGGCTTAGTAGGAAGAAAAGATTTTGTACTACTTGATATTTAGATTAGTAATTAAATTAAATTTTACATAACTTTTTCTAAGTAGAACACTTTAATTAATTATTTTACCTGATGTAGTTTCCATGTATGATAGTTCACCTCTGCGTCGGCACGTGGACGTGAGGTCAGCAGTCAGCTGGTCGCTCTTGGCCCTTCATGGGCTGTAGTGCCATTGATTTACTTTACTTTTCGTTTCATTGTAGTCTACCACAAGGCCTCTCTTATCCGGAATTAGCAGCTACTATAGAGTCTATATTGAAGGGGTGGTTGGACGTCATTACATGGGGTGTTACTACGTTAAAATGACAATATTTGTGTAGAAAAATGATTAAAATATCATACAAAATAATGGGTATTAATGGACAAGATATGTAAAGAAAATATCAAAGGAAATAAACATTATTTTACATTAATAATGGGAATTTATGACCAAAATTTAATTTCATAGAAGATGGTTGAATATAGTACGTATTACCAACTTTTTTATTTCAGAGTTAAATGTTAGTGATCTTTTAGTGACTTTTACATGTTAGTACTAGGTTTTTATACAGGTGTCGCCGTGATTTTCTTTTAATTTGATTGGTTATAGTTGTCATTTGTTCTAGAATTTTCGTTAATTTTGAATGGATAATGACGTTATCAGTTGTTCTTGGTTGTTTGACGTGAGTGGTGTTATGTTATGTCTGATGGCTAAAGCTATTGAAAGTTTATCATTTTATGATTTTCTTTCGATTTGATTGGTTATAGTTGTCATTTGTTCTAGAATTTTCGTTAATTTTGAATGGATAATGACGTCAGTTGTTCCTGGTTGTTTGACGTGAGTGATGTTACATTGTAGATTTGTCGAATGAGCATCATCATGCTTACGAAAAGGCACTTTTCAGTGCCAATAATTTATTTTGTGTGCACAAGGTTGGAATTTTGAAGTAAGAGGAAAGGAAGGAATCCGTGTTCTGAAATTATTGATTAAATTTTGTGTCGATTTTGGTTTAGTTCAAGCTGGTGATAAAGGATTGTGTTGAATGTTGAGCAGAAAACTGTTTTTTCTGTGGTTTAAAGAAATTACTTACTGAATTTTCTGTAGATGTTATGGTGTAATAAGTGTTCGAAGAGAATTTCATTTAGTGTAAAGACGTGGTTTATTTATGCACAGTTGACTGTACGACAAAGTGTTGGTTTAGTTCTTTGTTGCTTGCATGGTTTAAGTTTAGATTGCCTTAAAGCCTGTGTCATTTATACTGGAAGTGAAGAGGTTGTCGATGAAGACGTCAATGAGAATTGAATTTTATTTGATAAGGTGATAAATTATTATGTTTTGTTTTGTGTTTTTGTGATTTTTGGGGATAAAGTGCGGACGAAAACTACCAGAAAAGTACTACCAACTATGAAGTTCGAATGCCACGAAACGCCAAAAAAAAAAAAAAAAAAAAAAAAAAAAAAAATCAAAGGCGAAAAATTAAATATATTTTCATTTTTGGAGGGCTTGTTTTTCTTTAAAAATACCAATATATATTTGATTTTTCATCTTTGATTTTGCGATGTTTGGTGACATTTGGACTTCATAGTTGGCAGAACGGTTTTGGTAGTTTTCGTCAGCCATGTTGGATTTTGCCCGTCTTCGAAATTACCCCAAAATTAAATGAAAATGCTTAAAAAATGACCGAATAAAACAAAAGATACTCCTATGAGTTGAAACAGGCAAAAAATGCAAAAAAAAAAAAGTGCCCTAACAAATGTCTTAAAACACTCAGTTTATCACGTAAGATATAAATACTAAAGCAGCTATGTTTCTGGCTTACTAGAAAAAATGATGCCCTACTGATAATACGTGAACTGAGTGACATACATTGATAATTATCTGTGATAATTGCACGAGTACAGATTAATAAGATTATTCAAGAATGTAATTAAATAACTTACAAAATCGAATTACTTACATAAATGATAATATAATTATTGCAAAACACACCAATAAGACATTATAATGTTTCCTCGTAATGTAGTTCAGAAAGGAACTGCTATCACGGCATTCTAAATACTATTGCCAATTACTCAGAGCTGAAATACGAAGCAATACCTAACCTAAAAAGAAACATAAGCTGAAATGTTACATTAACAGAATAAAAACAAGAAGGTTTTTACAGACAGTTATTGATTACCCTAACTTACAATTATTGAAAACGCAATTTTCAAAGTTACATTTTGTAGGCATTTTTCGTTTTTCTGTGATTAACACTAAAATTGTACGAACGCGTCTTATCAACAAACACAACTGTGATCGGTTGATTTTGAGGAGTTTGTGAAACGTTATTGGCAAATATCGCATATGCATCCTATAAGTTGAATAGTCGTAAAATGACACATCTTGAATATTAATTATTTCACCAAAACACTGTACTCAACGTAGATTTTTCTGGGTACCGTATTGTAAAATGAATTAAACTATTTAATTTCAACACTGAATCCATAAAACTGAAATTATGTACGGAACATCAGCAGAACTGTCGCATTTAAATAACAGGTTCACTATGTAAGTTAACACTTGGTATTAGAGATAATCATGAGAATATTGCATTTCTTGGAAATAATCAATCGAACTTTATTTTTCCAGTGTTTACAGCATGATGTTTTACTTGCTGCAAAACAAATTCTGAAAGTAAAAAATGCGCCTGACTGAATAGATGGTGTCTTTAAACGAAAGCGAGGGAACACTCAGATTTCTCGAAAAATGGCCAAAATATGAATCTTTTGCTTTATGGATATAAAATTAAGTTGACGTTTAAGCTTTCTAAAATTAACACGTGTTCAATTAAGAAGCATGAAGATTTTGTGCCTACATGTTGCGCCGGTTTGAGAGTCATATTTAATGTTTTATATACTAATTAATATTATCACTCTTGCAAGCATCGCTTGAATGCGTAAAGTTGAAAGAAAAGCTGAACTGTGTAGATGTACCTTTATAACAGTCGCTAGTGTGTAGGCGTGCAATAAGAATTTTGAGAAAATCCGAATTCGAAAAGTGTTTTCTACACACATTATAACTGATTGACTTCTCCACGATGGGTGTCGTTCCATGTCTTTTCAGATATACCAATTGCGAAAATACTTTATATACACATAGCAACATAACGATTTCTCAGCTATATGTGTGCGTAAATGCATTTTGACGATTGCTGAGATCGAGAAAAATTTTTAGCAAATGTGATGACTGAAGGGGTACTCGGCTGAGTGTATACGAAACATGACTTTTTTTTTTTTTTTTTTACACTTCAGGAATATATATTCCCGTTTTTTTATTCTGGATTTCGTTAATAGCGAGAAATATTTTCCACACATGTCTCAAATGAATGGCATCTCACCGTGGGATGGGTGCCTTTTTATATGTACCAATCGCGGAAAACTCTTTCCACAAACGTCACATTTGTGAAAATTTCTTGCCAGTACAACAATTTATCTAAAAGAAATACACATATATTTATATCACATATTACATTATGCTATATTATGTAATGTAATATAATATAGTGTACTGTTTGACGCACTATGGCATGCTTCTGTTTAGTTTACTAGACGTCACATATTCGTCCACACCTGTGGAGTAACAGTTAGCTCGTCTGGCCGCGAAACCAGGCGACCCGGGTTCGATTCCCGGTCGCGGCAAGTTACCTGGTTGAGATTTTTCCACGGTTTTACCTCAACCCAATATGAGCAAATGTTGGGTAACTTTCGGTATTGGACCCCGGACTCATTTCACCGGCATTATCACCATCTCATTCAGACTCTAAATAAACTAAAATGTTGATAAAGGGTCGTAAAATAACCTACTGAAAAAACGTCACATATTCTTCACATAAGCATATCAATTCAATGACCTCCCCTCTCAGATTATCCAAAAAGTAAACGTTCCCCATAATCATTGTAAATTTATGACTGACACCGTTGATAAGGGCACAAATTTTTAAGGTAACCCATATCCGCAATACTTTCCACACTAGTGGTGAAGTGCGATTTGAAGACTTGTAATTTTGTTGCAGTCACAGGTTTGTCAATGTTTCCGATTGTGACTATAGATAAAAAATTTCATCTGTGAGAAATCGCCAATTGTGACTCATAGCGTACGTGTATGTGACAGTTCCAGAGTGCAGACAACTGCAAATCAGAAGATTACCTTGAAGGAAAACAAAACTGGTACCCTTATCACTCGTGAATATTATTGGACGAAAAAATTCTAAGACCGCGTTTTATTTTCAGTACACTTGTTGCGCTAACCACTATTATTGATATAAGACATAACACCGGTACATGAATTCAATTTGCAAAACAACAAAAAATAACTACGGGGCTCATGTTGAGCAATATTTGCAATCTCTAAAAGCCATCAGAACACAGAAAATAACATTGGACAGTGATTTCGCGAGCTGTGAATACAAAACGCTGTCATACACTAACTCTGTTCCGCACACACCACGAATGAAAGGTTTCTGGAATGTGTTATGCGTGCATAGAATCTGAGAATACTCAATTCCGCGGACGTGTTGCCAGGTCATGGTTCCTCCTAGAAAGCGTCAATCTCCTGAAGAGTTTTTGCTAGGAGAAATGTGTTGCGAGAAAGAGGCGAAGAGCGTTCCTCCACACACTTGGCAAGTTCTCGCTATCACAGATCACACCTCGCTATGATCATCTATGCACTGCCTTCATGCAGAAAGCATTTTCTGATTATAGTAATGACTTGTTGGGGAAATATTATAGGTTATGTATTTACGTATATTGTCGTACTTAAATATATAATCTGTAAGAATATTGTCGTACTTTACAAATTACGTACGAACGCTATGTTGAATCTGAGTATTCAGATGATGAGGAAATGGAGTTACCTGAACATATTTTGTTAATGAAAAGAAGTAGGCCTAAATTAAAGCCAGAAATTATCTGAAAATCACATTGTATCTTACGAAAATAAGGGCGAGTTTTGGACACTGATTTCGATTTTAATGATGATACGTTTAGGCGTTATTTCAGGATGAATGGACCACAGTTTTTCCCATTCATGATATGATAGAGGATTCTTTGCTATGTTCTCATTAAAATAATGTAAACTGTTAAGACATATAGATACATTATTTCAAATGTTTAATCAATACTATTAAATCTCATCAAAATAAAATATGGCCCTATTAATTTTCAGATAATCTGATATTTGTCTCCAGATTTCTTCTTTAAGTTTCGTGTTTTTATAGTTTTCATCCCGTGTATCATATAAATAGGCCTACGGGTGAAATCGTACAAGTTCGATAAGTTTCTGATTGCAATTATCAGCCATCTTTCCTCATTTTCAAATAAAAACAATACAATTCATCGCCACCTGTGAGATCTTTCTCTACATTTAATCGTCATAAAGAGTATAAATGTCAAACATCTTTGATAAATGTGCCAAGAAAATTCGCTGAGCTACCGATTCCAGCTAGAAACTCGCGAGAGGCTTTTGCCTCGAACGAGAATCTCTTCCAGTGTGTGGACGTCCATTTGAATCTACGTTATCAATTTTTTAATTTTATCAGAACACATTTCTCGCTAGCGAAAACTCTTCAAGTGTGTTACGGGCCTAAGTGACTGTAATCCGCAAAGTTCCTGCAGTTATTACACTAGTACGATTTTTCGCCAGTTTTCTTGCTTTCATTTGTTTTTACAGCACTCGTGTTTGTGTAGGCCTTGCCACAAACATCGCGTATATGACCTTTCAAACTTCCCTCATAAGAGAAACGTTTGCCACAGACTTGACAATTCAAGGGCTTTTCGCCGCTGTGTAAACGTTTGTGTCTTTTCAGATATTCGATAACGGAAAAACGCCTTCCGCACACATCACAACGGAAGGGCTTCTCGCCAGTGTGAACGCGTGAATGCCTCCTAAGATACGCAGAATATGAAAAAACTTTTCCACACACGTCACATCTGAATTGTTTCTGGCCTGTCTGAACGCATGAATGCATACTGAGATTTTCAGAGCACGAAAAACACTTCCCACATACGTCACAACTGTATGATTTCCCGCCTGTGTGCACGCGTGAATGCCTACTGAGATTGGCATAGCATGAAAAACCCTTTCCACACATTTCACAATTGAATTGCTTGTCGGCTGTATGGATCAGTCCATGGATTTTGAGACTGGCAGAGTCGGGAAAATATTTTCCGCAAACGTCACAATCGTATTTCTTCTCGTCGCTATGCACGTACTCTTCTTGTGGAATATTTTCGCAGAAAGTTGCAACTCCACTATCAGGGGTAACTGCAACACTGACGAAGAAATATTCCATTAGTCGAAAGAACGTCTAAAATTCTCAAGGAGTCAGCGATATGAACACTAATTACAATTACAAAAATCGACATTATTAGGTTTTTAAACCAATGCATAATAATTCGTTTTTCTTCTTTGTCACAAAAAATCGTAACTCATTTCCGAAAAGTCTTTATATAATACAATTTTACAGAACATTATGGTTTGATTCATATAAAATAAGCGTATTGCCTGTTAAGAATTTTGTTGTCAATAAACATCGATTGTAGTTACGTTAGTTTCATACTAAGTCCTCTAATTTTCTAAACGAATATAGCAGAAATTAAAATGAGCTTCCGCCTATAGTTAAGTGTGTAGCGATAATCTTCAGAAATTCAATAATAATAATAATAATAATAATAATAATAATAATAATAACAATAATAATAATAATTTTACAATATTGGTTTAAAACAATATCCACACTGACGATAATAAAAATCAGACAGGGCAGTTTCGACACAGAATTGTTACAATTTGAAATTTTCGAAAATCAGGAGCCAAATGGAGATAATGTTAACCATATGAGAAACCATTATTCTGAAAATGTGAATGACAGAAAATTTCACAAAAGATAGTGGCACTCAAAATTTTAGACTAATTTGATCATTGGTTAGAATATCATCATAATGGCTCAGAGAAACTGAAACTAGTCAACTAGGTAATATACAACTTACTTTTATTTTAATACATCAAAGCGGTTATTATGACTACATACCTAAGAAATATTAGTAAATGAATACACACTGTACAATCAAACATAAAACACTTAATTTTATTAATTCCCATTTACTAGTATTATGACACTCGGAAGGAAATTAAACGCAGAATAAATAGGGGAAATGCCTGTTATTATTCGGTTGAGAAGCTTTTGTCATCTAGTCTGCTGTCAAAAAGTCTGAAAGTTAGAATTTATGAAACAGTTATATTACCAGTTGTTCTGTATGGTTGTGAAACTTGGACTCTCACTTTCAGAGAGGAACAGAGATTAAGGGTGTTTGAGAATAAGGTTCTTAGGAAAATATTTGGGGCTAAGAGGGATGAAGTTACAGGAGAATGGAGAAAGTTACACATCACAGAACTGCAGCATTGTATTCTTCACCTGAGATAATTAGGAACATCAAATCCAGTCGTTTGAGATGGGCAGGACATGTAGCACGTATGGGCGAATCCAGAAATGCATGTAGAGTGTTAGTTGGGAGGCCGGAGGAAAAGACCTTTAGGGAGGCCGAGACGTAGATGGGAAGATAATATTAAAATGGATTTGAGGGAGGTAAGATATGACGGTAGAGACTGGATTAATCTTGCTCAGGATAGGGACCAATGGCGGGCTGATGTGAGGGCGGCAATGAACCTACGGGTTCCTTAAAAGCCAGTAAGTAAGTAAGTAGTAAGTTACTAGTATTAAATTTACGCATACATTTAAAGTCTAACAGATCATCCACTCCCTTTTCATAAAGTTGGATAGTTAATAATAATAATAATAATAATAATAATAATAATAATAATAATAATAATAATAATACCTCTAGACCAGTTGGTAGAAGAGGATGGACTAAGTAAAGTAAAATAATAATAATAATAATAATAATAATAATAATAATAATAATAAAATTATGAAATTTATCACTTCAAAAATTCAAATCCTCCAAGATTGATTCATTTCCTTGTTTGAACTTAGGATCTGTGTTGGTTCTGTAGGAAAGAAGCAGGACTGAAAGGAGGTGAAGTGGTTTCCTTCAAAGCTATAAACAAAAGCCTATCACGACTGCCGGACTGAACCGAAGGAAAAGTTCACTGCTGTGGAGCAATGAATAGTACGTCTAACTGTAAACGAGCGGGCCCGGGTTCAAATCCTGGTTCTGCCAAGGTTTTTCCTCAACCCTTTAAGAGTAAATGCTGGGTAGTTTTCGGTGCTGGAACCTGAACTCATTTTGCCGGCATTATCACCAAATTTCCTGAGTACATACCATTGGGCCATGAAAGAGATCAGTGAATTGTCCTGTAGTAAATGTGATAAGATTAAGGCAGGTCTAAATATGGCGATATCAGAGGGTTTGAAAGCCTCATAGGGTGCTATTCATAGACATTTGTAGCCCGCGCTAATAAACAGGATTCATATCATAGCATATCGCTAACACTGGTTTATGAATACGAAAACGTTAGTTCGCTGATCATCCACCGAAAGCCCGCGCTAAGAATGTCTATGAATACGGCCCTCAGACTCTAACCAAGTTATCACATTTTTTCAAACGTTCTGGTGATTCGAGACTTAATAATTCATGTATTTTAGTCCGCAAAGTATGCTGAAATTTTCATATGAAATATAGTCATGTTGAAACTACAAATACGAGGGGGATCCAGGAGATAACGACCCTTCGCGCATACCCGCCGCGCAGCTGACTCCCCTTCCTTGTTTGAAGGTCAACTGGCTTCCTTAACATGTGTTCTCATAATGTTGTGAGTACTGGTTGCAACAAGTCGCCATTGTGCATTTTGTGTTACTTCAAAATGAACGACGTGATTGATAATCCCACCGACTGTGAGGTAAGGAGTGTGATTCGATTTTGAATGCCCGACGTTTGAAACCTGCAGAAATTTACCGGCAATTGAAAGAAGTGTATGGTGATACTGTAATGAATGAAAGAAATGTGAGAAAATGGTGCGAAATGTTCAACAATGGGCGAACAAATGTCCACGATGAAACTCGACCCGGACGCCCATCACTCATCACAGAAGACCTGAAGACTAAAGTGAACGACAGAATCTTGCAAGACAGGCGCACATCACTCGACGAATTGCATATTGCCTTTCCTGACATTTCTCGTTCTTTGCTTGGTGAAACTGTGTCGCAACATCTTGGCTACCACAAAATCTGTGCACGATGGGTTCCACGGCAACTGAGTGACCAACACAAAACTCAGAGCATGGCCTCAGCATTGACATTCTTGATGCGATATCACACAGATGGAGACGCCTTTCTTCATCAAATTGTGACTGGTGATGAGACCTGGGTGTCTCACAACACCCCAGAGACAAAGCGCCAATCACGTCAGTGGCATCATCCCTCATCACCCAAGAAACGAGAAAATTCAAACAGACTCTCTCAACACAAAAAGTCATGGCTACTGTCTTTTGGGATCGCAAAGGTGTTCTTTTGCTGGATTTCATGCCAAAAGGCACTATGATCAATGCAGATCGTTATTGTGAGACTTTAAAAACTACGGCGAGCCATCCAAAACAAGAGGCGAGGAATGCTTTCGAGAGGAGTTGTGCTTCTTCACGACAAGGCCCGCCCACACACTGCTGCTTCAACTCGATAATTGCTGGATCAATTCGGTTGGGAAATCTTTGATCATCCGCCCTATAGTCCAGACCTTGCTCCTAGCGATTTTCACCTTTTCACTAAGCTGAAAGACTTTCTGGGTGGTACGCGTTTTGGAAGTGATGAAGAGTTGAAGAAGACAGTGAACACCTGGCTTAATGAACTGGCGGCAGAGGAGTATAACACGGGAATTCTAAAGCTAGTGAACAGATACGACAAATGTTTAAATGTAGGTGGTGATTATGTAGAGAAGTAAAGGAAGCTTCAGTTATGTAACAGACTTTGTTTTTTCAAATAAATAAATATTTTTTAATTATTACAACAAAACGGTCGTTATTTCCTGAAACCCCTTTGTATATTAATTTCGTCATAATTTAAATAAAGCAGTGAAACTAACGACGACTTCACTCACCTCTCAGTTAAGACTTCATCCTCTTCTGTCGTTACTTCCAGTTTGACCTCGTCTTTGACTTCACCCAATTCACACGAATCTTCCTTTAAAACAATATAATGTAAATCAAACACTTACGACAATAAAAGATGAACAATTACTGCATGGTAGTTCATATTCTTCGGAACAAGGGTTGGGAAGTTCGTGAAGAGGTCCACTGCATTTCTGAAGACGACTCTCACAGAAGAGAGGATATAATAGCAATAAACAGGCAACAACAAAAGACTATTATCATAGATCCAACTATACGCATGGAGAGAGATCTAAACCAAGCTCATCAGGTTGATCAGGAAAAGAGGGCCATTTATGAACCTTGTATTCCCTACCTTAGTGCCAAGTATAACATCCCTCTCTTCAATTGGTCAGTGCCAGGTTTATTTTTTGGTGCTCGGAGTTCTTTACCAAAATTTACATAAAATTTTTAAAACAATTATCAATATCATCTTTTGAAATTCAAAAAAATCATCTCGCAAATTCTTAAAGATTCCCTGCAGATTATACAATTTCATTTATACCACTCAGAAGGCCTAAATTAAGGATATGCTAATTTTAAATAAAATCTTTTATTTATAAGTATAATTTTATAGTCATCTTCTAAGATTTTATTTTATAATTGATAATCACTGGTGCTTAATTATTACATTTTATTTTGATAACAATATTAATATTTAATTGATTATACCGGTATTTATTTGCTATTAATTTCCGGATCCTCGTGGTCATCCTTAATTAAGGCCGGACGAGTTATTTTCTCTCTCTCTTTGAATATTTGAATATAAATTGTTGGCAAAAACATCATACGGAAATAAATACAAAAACATTAAAAACAAATTATGGAATTTTGAAGGAAATATCGCGTATTAAGTACATTTTTCACCACAGTGAATTAATTGAAAGTGTATTATTATTATTATTATTATTATTATTATTATTATTATTATTATTATTATCAGTTATCACTATCATCATTGCTATCCCTGTTTTTCTTTCTTTTTTTCCTTGTATTAGCTCGATGGGAGCTCTATAGCGTTCTTTTGATCTGTTTTGTATTTATATGTGCTTTATCTGGTAGGATGGAAGAGAAGGCCTTTTGGCCTTAATCCTGTCAGATTAAATAAATAAATAAATAAATAAATAAATGAGTAAATAAAGAAGTAAATAAGTAAGTAAATAAAATAAATAAATAAATGAGTGAATGAGTAAGTAAATAAATGAATAAATAAATAAATCAATGAATAAATAAATAAATAAATGGATACATAAATGAATAAATAAATAAAATAAATTAATAAATAAATGAATGAATGAATGAATAAATAAATAAATGAATAAATAAATAAATAAATGGATAAATAAATAAATAAGTATGTAAATAAGTATCTGAATAAGTAAATAAATAAATAAATAAATGAATGAATAAATAAATGAATCAATTAAAAAAAAATAATTAATTAATGAATAAATAAATAAATAAAAATATAAATGAATAAATAAATGAATAAATAAATTAATTAATAATAAATAAATGAATAAATAAATAAATAAGTAAATAAGTAACTGAGTAAGTAAGTAAATAAATAAATGAGTAAATAAATGAATGAATACATAAATGAACAAATAAATGAATGAATAAATGAATGAATAAATAAATGAATAAATTAAGAAATAAAATAATTAATGAATAAATAAATAAATCAATGAAAATAAATGAATAAATAAATAAATAAATGAATAGATAAATAAATAAATAAATAAACAAATAAATAAATGAATAAATAAATAAAAGAATAAGTAAATAAATAAATAACTAATGAAAAACAAATGAATAAATAAATGAATGATTAAATAAATATTTGAATAAATGAAGAAATAAATAAGTACGTAAGTAAGTAACTAAGTAAGTAAATAAATAAATAAACAAATAAATGAATGAATAAATAAATAAATAATGAAAAACAAATGAATAAATAAATGAGTGAATAAATAAATAATTGAATAAATGAAGAAATAAATAAATAAATGAATAAATAAGTAATTGAATAAATTAAGAAATAAATTAATTAATAAATAAATAAATGAATGAATAAATAAACAGATAGATAAATAAATAAATAAATAAATAAATGAAATGATGTATCGCACCACGTTCAAAGATGATCACAGGTGAAACCCAGACAGCTGTCGGGGAGTAAAAATGTACACAAGATCCGATCCAATCTTTAGGTAAAGTCGGTAATAAAAAATTATTATGAAGGATGTCAGGATGTATTGAGACGTTTGCGGATTACCTGTAAATACGTTATATGATTCAAATAAACTAAACAGAATTAGTAAAATAATTAAATTAAATTAAAATTGTATGGGGTAAAAATTATTTATTTCGATGAAAACATGAAAATGAATATGATTTAATACACACTCAGCATTGGTGTTTCTGTGAAAAAAATGAGGTGGAAAAAATTTACGAATGGATATAGGATGAAGAAATTCAAAGAATGTGAACAACTAATGCATTCCCTGGCCCTTACTTTACTGTAGCATCTACATCGGTCTGTAAATAACAGAGAGAACTACCGACCAACACACTTCGTAAACTGCACTCACCTCAGCTTCACTCTTCACGAGGAGAAACTCAAACGGCTCTGCAGGTTCCTCAAGTTTTATCTCTGATTTGACGTCATATCTGTGGTCCACACATTCTGTCTTTATTCTAGTGACGTGAAAATCTAATAAATTTCCTTCCTGCAAAATACAGAACAAAATAATTGGGCAACATATCGCATAAATTTGTTCACGAAAATTCCGTGACTATGTATAAAGTCCGTCGAAACTATTATATTAATATTAATTTCAACGAATGCACGTGTGCCTATTTCAAAACCAACAGTTAAATAATTTATGTCAAAAACATCGTAACACAGGATATAAACGTATAGATTTGTTGTATGATAATTCGTTAATGGGGCCGAGGGATCACTGGTGTCATGTTAATTTATCCATAAACGACTGAAGACACAACGTTTTCTTACTTGGTTATTTACCGACGCTGTATCAACTACGAGATTATTTAGCGTCGATGGGATTGGTGATAGCGAGATGATACTTGGCGAGATGAAGCCGAGGATTCGCCATAGATTACCTGACATTTGTCTTACGATTGGGGGAAACCTCGGGAAAAACCCAACAGGTAATCAGCCCCGGTTCGAGCGCAACTCCGGACCAGCAGGCATGCGCTTAACCGACCGAGCTACGCCGGTGGCTTTAAGTAAGTTAAATAACAGTTTTATAGATTAAAGCTGTTGTAAACATGTTACATTTACAATAACATATAACTTCACAAAACAAAAATCAATGCGATAACAAACAATAGCATGGGTTTGACAGACCCATAGCGAATATTGCGTGCAAACTACCGCGTGTACTGGAGGGTTAATTGTATTTTATGACGTGCAAGAAATATTTTTAATTACATAGAAATCCGTTCCCTTACTTACTTACTGGCTTTTAAGGAACCCGGAGGTTCATTGCCGCCCTCACATAAGCCCGTCATTGGTCCCTATCCTGAGCAAGATTAATCCAGTCTCTACCATCATATCCCACCTCCCTCAAATCCATTTTAATATTATATTCCCATCTACGTCTCGGCCTCCCCAAAGGTCTTTTCCCTTCTGGCCTCCCAACTAACACTCTATATGCATTTCTGGATTCGCCCATACGTGCTACATGCCCTGTCCATCTCAAACGTCTGGATTTTATGTTCCTAATTATGGCAGGTGAAGAATACAATGCGTGCAGTTCTGTGTTGTGTAACTTTCTCCATTCTCCTGTAACTTCATCCCTCTTAGCCCCAAATATTTTCCTAAGAACCTGATTCTCAAAAACCCTCAAACTCTGTTCCTCTCTCAAAGTGAGAGTTCATGTTTCAGAGACATACAGAACAACCGGTAATATAACTGTTTTATAAATTCTAACTTTCAGATTTTTTGACAGCAGACTAGATGACAAAAGCTTCTCAACTGAATAATAACAGGCATTTCCCATATTTATTCTGTGCTTAATTTCCTCCGAGTGTCATTTATATTTGTTACTGTTGCTCCAAGATATTAAAATTTTTCCACCACTTCGAAGGATAAATCTCCAACTTTTATAGTTCCATTTCGTACAATATTCTGATCACGAGACATAATCATATACTTAGTCTTTTCGGGATTTACTTCCTACCCGATCGCTTTACTTGCTTCAACTAGAATTTCCGCGTTTTCCTAATGGTTTTCTCCTAATATATTCACGTCATCCGCAAAGACAAGAAGCTGATGTAACCCGTTAAATTCCAAACCCTCTCTGCTATCCTGAACTTTCCTAATGGCATATTCTAGAGCGAAGTTAAAAGTAAAGGTGATAGTGCATCCCCTGTTTTAGCCCGCAGTGAATTGGAAAAGCATCAGATAGAAACTGGCCTATACGGACTCTGATGTAAGTTTCACTAAGATACATTTTAATTAATCGAACTAGTTTCTTGGGGATACCAAATTCAATAAGAATATTATATAAAACTTCTCTCATTGATTAAAGTTCTCGTTAACACTTTGTTAAAAACATAAAATGTACATTGTCACACGTTAAAAGTGTTAAAATTGTTTAAAGGTATTTACCTTCGACAGACGGCCCGTTTCGACGCTATTTGTCGTCGTCTTCAGTCGTCTCTTGGTGGTTCAAGAGACGACTGAAGACGACGACAAATAGCGTCGAAACGGGCCGTCTGTCGAAGGTAAATACCTTTTAAACAATTTTAACACTTTTAACGTGTGACAATGTACATTTTATGTATAAAACTTCTCTCTTAACCGAGTCATATGCCTTTTTGAAATCTATGAATAACTGATATACTGTACCCTTATACTCACATTTTTTCTGCAATATCTGTCGAATACAAAAAGTCTGATCAATAGTCGATCTATTACGCCTAAAACCACACTGATGATCGCCAATAATTTCATCTACATATATATGGAGTTAATCTTCCCAAAAGGAGATTCGACAAAATTTCTATGACGTCAACAAAGGTGATATTCCTCGGAAGTTCCAACAGTTAGAAATCCGTTCCCTAGAGTTATAAATGATGAATTTAAAAATAAATAGAAATTACTCTCAACATACCTGAGATGAAAGCTTCTTCTCTTCTGTATCTGTATCCCCACTCGTTCGAATATCCAGTGGGTCGCACTCAGGTTCCATCTTGATCACATTCATTATGACTGAAAAAGAAAATTAACTTAACACGCAAAATGCCAGCCATTCGGATAGACTTACTAGCTTGGTAAGTAACTATTCCACATCCATTATAACTATATAACCTCACCTATATTTATCTCAAAATGCTTAGGTACCGCAATTGAATTGTTTTCAAAAACTATGAGAACGTTGCTATAGATCAAATTACACTACGATACCAGAAGAATTCTTCGTTAGTGTTTAAAATAAGGGCCGTTAGCCTTTATCTGTTCCTTATTTAAATGTATAGACATCTTGGTATGTCATATAGATGGCCGCTGGCATACGCCCACCGAAGACACAAGATCAAATTTGGCGATGCAAGATTGTATTTATATTTGAGAAATCCAAGGAGAGGTTTCCTCACTTTTTCCCTCGCCACTCCATCATCACTTTTCACAACTTCGCCTTCTTTTCAGCTCGACAATTTAGGAATGAGCTATGACTGTGAGATTGTGAAGACATATTAAGTCCACAATAAATATCATTGCGTAAGTAATTCAGGCAATTATACAGTATCTTGGCATTAGACAATATCTACGTGGCAGTGACATGAACTAAGATCCTATAGACAGTGATATTATGTAACAAACTTAGGTATCTCATTTCGCCAGTCCGCGCATTGAAATTTAAAATATGAAGGATCCATAGCTGCGAAGATTGATATCGAATTCAACTCAACTACAATTGAAGACTAACTATAGAATTATTTAAAACACTTACCTATTGGCTGTTGAAGTTCATTGCCTCGTTATGAACACCTTAAAAAGAAAGAAATACAGTCTGATCCGTTTGGTTATGGATAATATTAATTTATTGTTATAAAGGTATTATGATAGTAGGAAAGATTTCTTGCCGGTTATATTATGATCAAAAGATGGGAGTTTCCATATATGACAATCAACAATGCATAATCTGAAAGGACAAATGAAAATCGTAGATGATTAAAATGCCTACTACAAGTCAACAGCGGGCACAATGTGTACTTTTCTTTTTAATAATAATAATAATAATAATAATAATAATAATAATAATAATAATAATAATAATAATAATAATAATAATAAATGATTTATTTTAGCTGGCAGAGTTAAGGCCGTAAGGCTTTCTCTTCCACTCAACCAGCAAAAAGTATATATACATATGATGAACTTACAAAGAATTCAACAATTTGATTTCGATGAGAGTGACTCGTACATGTATACAAGAGTTATTTACGAATTAAACAACAAAATACTTTGAACTATTAATTAAACACTGAAATAAATTGTGTAGCAGAATTAAGCTAAAATACTGTGAATTTTATTAGTTACAACAATGTAATTTATTCGTCACAACAATAATTCCTTTCTACAATTCGCCTTAAACGCCCTCGTCAACAATTGGATTTTCACTCAACACAGTATTCGTTATAGCACTCCACCGACGACAGTGACAATTTACTTGGACTAGTACGAACAACAATGAACTGTTAATCTTAACTAATATTTACAAAGCACTATTTACAAATCAGAACTATCAGTTCTCAGTTCACAGTTCTTCTATCTCAGTCACTCGAGTCCACAGTATCTCGAACCACAGACCTTCAGAGACAGTTCACTGTACTCGAACTCGGGTCCCTCCAACTGCGGTCCACTGCACTCGAACTCAGGTCCCTCCAACTGCGGTCCACTGCACTCGAACTCAGGCCTTCGGATGCTGACGCAGATGCGGACGCACACTCGAGTCGAACTCCGGCACACAAGTCTGGCTTGCTTGCTCTGGCTTACTCACTGACTGAATAACTGAAAACTCTCAAAACTGCTGTCGTTCTTTCGCGTCCGTAATTTATAGCCACAGCGACGTAGCCTCGAAGGTTCCACGCGTCTCTAGAGATGGCACTCCAGAAAAATCCCGAGCCCTCTCCTCTCTACCAGCACCAGATGCGCAGGCACACTCTCTCCACTCTCTCGCCGCGTTGGCCCTTTTCCCTCTCCGCCGCGCGCCATCCCAAAGTGCTCCGCGCGATCTTCTCTCTTGCGGGACGCTGGTCGTGAGTTCGAATCTCACGTCGCTGTCACAATACATAGAAAGTTACTTCAACTTTTAGTTGGTTATTTAACGACGCTGTATCAACTACGAGGTTATTTAGCGTCCATGAGATTTGTGATAGCGAGATGGTATTTGGCGAGATGAGGCCGAGAAGTCGCCATAGATTACCTGACATTGACCTTACGGTTTGGGCAAACCTCGGAAAAAACCCAACCAGGTAATCAGCCCAAGTGGGGATCGAACCAGCGCCCGAGCGCAACTTCAGACCGGGAGACAAGCGCCTTAACCGATGTGTTCTTTCGTATGCTTAATTTGAGTGTGTTAAAAGAGTTCAAAGAAGATTTCGATGTGAGTATGGTGTGCTTAATGTACCTAAATACGATTGCATAATGCTGTGGTATCGAACATTCGTAGAAACAAGTTCTACTGTATGTTAAAAAAAAAAAAACATGCATGTCGCAGGCAAAACCCAGTACGAGAAGCAGCTATCTCTTGGCTTGGCCCCCAAGCTCCCCAGTTCTAATAGCTCCTGACTTCTTCGTGTGGGATTTTGTTAAAGACATTGTCTATTCACAGAAACCCAGGAACATTGATGATCTGAGAGTAAAAGTTATTCAAGCTCTTCAACAAATCACCCCACTTATGTTACAACGGACATGAGCTGAATTGCATCACCGTTATGAGTTGTGTAAGGTGCGCAATGGAGCCATGTTGAGCTCTGAGGAATCTCCCATCTTTCAGTGTTGCATGCACAAAGTTTCAAAACATAAAGTTCAGTAGTAAATGTTTTACGTTGTTTTTATTTTATCCATGCCCAAACTTATCACCCTGTATTTTAGGAAACACGGCATTTTGTAAATTCTGATCCACACAAACCACGCACGAGGAGATTTTCAACATGAAATGGATGCTCAGTGAAGAGTTTGTGTATAGGAAGGGAAAACACGCCTCATTTGACAGTTGGCAACATTTTCCTACGAAATAAATGTGGTATCCTGTTTTGTCGTACTGTCTTATTTTAGCCAACTCTCCCCTACCTAATATTTACTATCCCTAACCCCTATTTTCCCTCATAGCCTGGATAACTATTTGTATTAGAAGAGATAACACATTTTTTATTTACGTATATTTGTCTTTGGTTTTAATGTTTACATTATACATAATTTTTTCATTTAGAAATAATGTAGAGCACATTATATACTTAATTTCGTTTATGAATATACTAGCCATACCCGTGCGCTCTGCTGCACCCGTTAGAAATAAATATAAAGTAATTACATAATTAAAATAGGACATTTGATCCAGGGAACATTCATGTTTGATAGAAGGATAAATCGTTTAATATGTTACTTAATTTAAATTGTATTTAAATAATTAAAATGCGGTCATTTTTGTCCAGAGAGCAATCATTTGGTGCAATAACAATTCCTTTAACATGTTTCTTAATTGTTATTACATGCGACCATAGTTTAATGAAGACTGACATATCATTTAGTTTTAATGTGTATACTTTATATTACTTGCTATATGTTTCAGAAGTTACTGTAATAACATTGTAGAATTATGTCCATCTAGAGAAACTACACTTTCCAATGGTGAAATAATAAACAATTAATTAGCTTCCGATATTACTTCATACAAACACAGAAACATTCTCTGTAGGCTATGTTTAATAGCTTTCGATAGTTGTTATCCAAGGCCCTTTATAGACGAAGTCATTTGTTTTTATTTCAGTACAGTGCCTTAGATGGCGTTATTGTAATTTTAAAACTCATTTATCTCATTAAATATCAGTCCTATCAAAATTTTTATAGAATGAAACTTATCGGAAATTATTATGGAAGAAACTTTTGTTATGTAATATTTTTCATGAAAATCAATAATAAGCGAGATATTTCGATTTATTTAATTCAGGTCCCCTTATAACCCCCTTTTAAATAAAGTATTTTCAATGCCACATAGCTTAAAATCTAAGTTACAACGAGCTTAATTTATATTCCAATTATCATATAAATCGGTTCAGCCATTATCGCGTGAAAAGGTAACAAACATCCAGACAGACAAACATAGAAACAAAAATTTCAAAAATGCGATTTTCGTTTTCACGATGGTTAATTATACATGTTAACACGAATTAGTTTTGGAAAATCGAAAATTACCAGAAAAATTTTGGCTACAGATTTATTATTAGTATAGATATCGAAGTTTAGACAATTCGTGGTCGAGATCAAAGTGATAGAAATAGTCCACAATAACCACCATGTATGCAATGTATGCCCCACCATTTAAAGTACAAAAAGAAGATTATCTTTTAGGCTTAATAGAAGTCTTCTTATAGTTAAAACTAACAACCGTCAATACTTACAAATAAAATTGTGTTTCAAACGGTGATCTATTTATTGTCTGTTACGTCTCATATTACAGTACCAAGTTAAAAATTGAATTGATGTAACAACTCCAGAAGGTACTTGTGTGAAACAGTAGTAACAGTAATAGTTTTAAATACAACTTTGAAAATCATTCTAGAACATAAAACTTAAAAATTAAATGAAATAGACACATTACAGTATCTGGCCACATTAATACAATCACCAACTATTTTGCAAATGCTTGATATTAATTCTACATAATGCTGCAATTTTAAATATTGTGACGGCAGGCCGAATATTCTCGGCGCTTCGGGGAACTTCGTGCGCGTCCGGCAGAAGAGGGGGGGGCGCGAGGAGGCGGCGCGGACGTGACGAAGGGAGAGGGGGAAGTAAAGCAGCTGGTGACTGAGGGGAGAAATCCAGAGAAGTCTAGATAGGCTCTGCCATCTCGGCATCTTTGGAAATTTCGAGCATCGTACTTTCTCGAAACTATGGTCTAGTGATAAATAGGAGACGCAAGTGAGCTGCCGGCAGTCGTTGCTAGTTTTTGGACAGCAAGCCAGTCAGTCTTGTGTAGCAGTGAAGCCAGCTTCGAGACCGGAGTTCGACTTCAGTGTGTCCGCAGCTGTGGGTGCGTCTTGGACAGTGGACTGTCGCCGGAAGTCCTGAGTTCGAGTGCACTGGACCGCAGTTGGGGGACCTGAGTTCGAAGTTCAGTGGACTGTTTCTGAAGGTCTTGGGTTCGAGATACTGTGAACTTGAATGACTAAGCTAGAAGAACTAGCCAAGGCAAACGAACTGAGAACTGACAGTTCTGTGTTGTAAATAGTGCTTTGTGAACATTAGTTAAGATTAGCAGTTCATTGTCGTCTGTGGAGTGGAAATCCCATTGTTGACGGGAGTGTTTAAATTAAATTGTAGAAAGTGATTATTATTGTTGACAATAAAAGTTACATTGTTGTGTTGAAATAAAAGTTACAATATAAATTTATTATATTTTTATTTTATTGGGTTATTTTACGACATTGTATCAACATCTAGGTTATTTAGCCTCTGAATGAAATGAAGGTGACAATGCCGATGAAATGAGTCTGGGGTCCAGCACCGAAAGTTACCCAGCATTTGCTCGTATTGGGTTGAGGGAAAACCCCGCAAAAACCTCAACCAGGTAACTTGCCCCGACCGGGATTCGAACCCGGGCCACCTTGTTTCGCGGCCAGACGCGCTGACCGTTACTCCACAGGTGTGGACTACAATACAAATGTACAACTCTACTATTCCACTATATTTTGAGAAGATATATTCAGAAATATTTACATTTTCAATTGACAATTACGCATGATCGGTATCTATCATTCTCATAAGGAGAAAAAAAGACCGTCCTGCCAAGAAAATATCCGTTTTACCTTGGTTTGCCGCATTTAGGCCCATTCTAGAATATTTAGCAATTATTAGTAAGTTCTTTGACGACGATATATCAACTTCTTAAGTTATTTTATTTATTTATTTTATTGGGTTATTTTACGACGCTGTATCAACATCTAAGTTATTTACCGTCTGAATGAAATGAAGGAGATAATGCCGGTGAAATGAGTCCGGGGTCCAGCACCGAAAGTTAGCCAGCATTTGCTCATATTGGGTTGAGGGAAAACCCCGGAAAAAACCTCAACCAGGTCACTTGCCCCAACCGGGATTCGAACTCGAGCCACCTGCTTTCGCGGTCAGACGCGCTGACCGTTAATCCACAGGTGTGGACTCTTAAATTATTTGGCGAACCAATGAGATGAATATGATGCCGGTGAAATGAGTCTGGAGTCCAGCACCGAAAGTTATCCAGCATTAGATCATATTTGGTTGAGTGAAAACCCCGGAAAAAACCTCAAATTGGTAAATTGCCCCTATCGGAAATCGAACCCGGGCCACCTGGTTTCGCGGACAAACGCGCTAACCGTTACTCCATATATGTGGACGAATTTCTATCAAAAGCACATACTTAGAGGTAGGCAGAAAATAGGAAAAATTGCATAATGTTGGATTTGTAGTGAATAGTTTCTCTCCGATATGTAAACGTGCATACTTTTTAAGGTAATTCGCATCCACAAGAACTTCCACAATAGTGATCAGGTGTGATATGAAGACTTCTAATTTGTTGCTATACCAGATTTGTCACTGGTCCTGACTGTGACTATAGTTAAAAAATCTCCTCTCCAATCTCTGATCGATACGTGATTTGTAGCGATGGTGACTTACATAGATGTGACAGTTCCAGATTAACTTGAAGGACGATATAACCACAGTTTAGTATATACAGTTGCGAAGCTCAATACTTACTAAATATGCAAACATAGACAGTTGAAATATGCATCCATAGATAGTTGCTAGCCAACAGGATTGCTACTATCGCCTCATCACAGACTCTTTCCCTAGCAGACGAAAAAATGTATTGTACTTTTGATATCGTGTTCTTTTAAAAAATTAACACCTTCTTTCCACTATTGAAATACGAAATACATAAGGTTTATATATTATTTTCATAAAGCATATATTATATTTTATAAACGTACCTTCATGGATCTTTCAGAGGAAGGATAACTCTGACCACTTTTTCTTGGAATTTATAGTGCAACAAACGTCGCCTTGTCCCACATTATTACTCAAATTATTGTATTTTAGCCATTTACAGTTATTACAACCCATAACGAACATTTCACAGTTTACACAACTTTTCACAAAAAGCGAAATACGGCACAGTCAATGCCTTTTCTATCTAGACCAGGCCGTAATATATGTTCGGGATTTCTATTTCAGTGTATGGAGTTCAGTGAATTATTATATTATAACTTTATTGCGTAACATAGCTAAGTTTTATTTTAAATGACAATTAAAATTTATTATATGTTCCGTCTATGCTTATCCTTATTTAACAAATATATTGGTTATACAATATTTTGTTACATAATATATCTATTTAAACGTTTTCGGCTCTATGGAGCCATCATCAAAACAAGTAAGCCCATATGTATGGTAAGAGTAAACTATATGTTGCCGTTCAAGTAAATTGATATTAAAATTTAAAATAACATGTTTCTATGTAAAATCAATAATTGTATGGCACAAATTACAATGTAAATACAAAGCGGCTCTATGAGCCGTAATAAAGTGTTACAATTGCTGAAGATAAAATTAACTAAAATACTTGAAATTGTTAAGATCAGAATTAATAGTCGTCCAGTTTGATGGTTATGTAGCTTTCCATATTTGGTAGGAGCTGGCGCGACAGCTGTGGGGAAGAAATATCAAATGTAATATCTATACTCAAAAGTTTTCAATGATGTTCGTTACCAGAACAAAGTAAAATACATATCTCAATGCTATTAATACCATGATCTTAATAATTCACATGAATCTATTACAGAACATCACGTGTAGAGATTTTATATGTACGTAAGCGCACGGAACAGTTGTTTATTAGTTAGAAGTTTGAACTATTAATTATTAAGAGGGCAAATCTATACAAATTAATAAGAGAAAACGTAAATGACTGTGTCTTAGATTAAACTGTATGAACTGTAACTTGCTATGATGAATGAGGATGTGTTCTTGAGTTCACTGGAGGCAGAAAGCAACTGGTCGGTGCGCTCCGTGTACAAAAATTACGTAAACTATGTCACAGCTGATGGAGGAGAGGGGGAGAATAGTGGTAGGTTGAAAACCCATCACGTGTACTGTATGCGTTCAGATTGAATAACGGATTATATAAATTTGGAATATGCTCATTTAAGAGAGGAATACCTAATTTTAATGCCGGGCTATATGAAAATCTTCTGCTGCAGAGATATGCGCGGAATTATTTAAAGGAGAATTACACGTAATGTTTCATTGATGTTGGTTAACTCGTGGCCATTCTCAATAAGGTGGGTCGCGAATTTAGATTTTCTCCTGTTGTATTTGAAATCTGCGACATGTTCGTTGAATCTGGTTTTAAAATTCCTACGAGTTTGTCCTATGTATTTTTGAGGGCAATTTTTGCACTGTAGCATATATATCCCCTGTTCTGATGCTTGTCGATTACATTAATTTTATTGGGTAAAATATTATTGAATTTATTACTTGTTTGGAACGCTAGTTCAATGCCATGTTTTTTAAAAAGGTTATTAAGTTGGTTGGAAACTCTACCAAAGTATGTCATAGGGACTCGTTTTTTTGGTGTCGTGGGTTCAATGGTTGAAAGTGTAGTGTGTTGGTTGTGTAGCAACTTGTTTTTCCGTTTTTGAAACAGCTTATTTATTTCTTGTTTATTAAAGCCGTTGGCTCTTGCTAATTCTGTAATATAAGTGAGTTCTTTGTGGAATCGTTTTTTACTTAAAGGCACCATTAATTAATAATCTATCGATGAGGTATCTGAATTTGCTGAGTTTGTGTGTCTCGGGGTGAATAGATTCCTTATTTATTGTATGATTTGTGGAGGTAGGTTTTCTAAAAATGTCAAAATTTATCTTGGAATTCATTATAAATATGTGCAAATCTAAAAAGTTTATAGATCGATTTATGGCTTGTTCGGAAGTGAGGCTTATGTTTGGGTGTAGGTGATTGAAAGCGTTGGTAATGCTGTCGCTAATATTTGTATCGTTGTCGTATACGAGTAACGTATCGTCTACATATCTAACATAAGTTGTAATATTAAACTTACTTGAAAGGGCAGGGACATTATTGTTCTCCAAGTACAGAAAGTGGGTCGCCCATCGCTAGGCCTTTGTTCTGTGTATATATGGCATTGTTAAACTTAAAATAATTTTGTTTCAATGAAGTCTTGAGAAGATGTATTACTTGGTCTATTATAACTGATTCCAATTGAACTTCGGCAAGTTTGGATTTAATAATATCTAGGGTCTCGTCAATGGGGATGTTTGTATACAGGTTAGAAACGTCTAAAGAGAGTAATTTAGTTTTATTTGTTGGTTTCAATTTAACAAGGTTTTTGATGAGGTATTTTGTGTTTGTAATATTATATTTGTTACCTAAAATCAAATTATGTTTCAAAAAGCTATGTAAAAACTTGTTGATTTTTCTATTAGGTGCATTTTGACTGTTTACATTGTCTCATAGATAGCTCTGCTTTATGAGTTTTAGGTAACGCTTTCAATAAGGGGCCTGAGGGTTAATTTGAATTAATTTATTGATGGAGTCCTTTAAAATGAGGTTTGGGGAGTTCTCTAGAGCTGTTTTTAACTGTTTCTGATAAACATCAGTAGGATCAGTATTGATCTCAGATATGTGATTATCGGCAAAGAATTCTTTTGTTTTCTCAATGTATTGATCTTTAGACATAAGAACTACAGCATCATTCTTATCAGCTTTTGTATGGACTATCCCTTCTTGTTGCAGTTTTTACGTAAATCAGACATGTTTTTCTTATTCCGTTTGGCTTTTTAAATTCGATTGCGGTTTTGGGGTCGTTCATATGCTTGTTGATGATTTCGGCCGTACTGTGGTTAAGAAAATCTCTATTCACATTGTCACTGTTTGTGATTATGTGCTGAGCTTCGATGGCTAGGGTGCTAAGCACTTGTTGCAGATTTGTATACTTATAGTTATGTTTGTAACCGTTTGAAAGGATTTGATAATCATTCTCAGTAAGTTGTGAATCGGTAAGATTAATTACTCTATTGCTCACGGAAATATGAGTTGGTCTGAAACTCTCAGGAGATTTTTGGGAATCCAGTAGCGAATTGAGTTTTTATTTAGGGTTTGATATTTACTATTCATAATTCTATCAATTCTTTCATTACAGGATTCATGAATTTCATTCCAAATTGGTTGTAATGTTTTACCGGCTTTTAGATGCAAATCATATAATTTTTGGTTTAAAACTGCTTTTTCTTATATAAGAACTTTATTTCGTTTTCTAACCATCTTGTTTGTAATTGTGACTTTGTTTTCCTAGCAGGGAGGAATTATTGTGGATTTTTATTATAGCATACTTTGGCGTGACCTGTTGTTTTTTAGGCACTGTTTATTGTACCAAATGTTTGCAATGGTTTTATGTAATTTCACCTTCGTATTCTTATAGACATTGTACAAATTTGCTTGACTGGCTGTTACAAATTTAAGAGGCATGATGGAGCCGATAAGCTGATTATTATAAATGACAATTAAAATTTATTATATGTTCCGTCTATGCTTATCCTTATTTAACAAATATATTGGTTATACAATATCAATGAAACATTACGTGTAATTCTCCTTTAAATAATTCCGCGCATATCTCTGCAGCAGAAGATTTTCATATAGCCGGGCATTAAAATTAGGTATTCCTCTCTTAAATGAGCATATTCCAAATTTATATAATCCGTTATTCAATCTGAACGCATACAGTACACGTGATGGGTTTTCAACCTACCACTATTCTCCCCCTCTCCTCCATCAGCTGTGACATAGTTTACGTAATTTTTGTACACGGAGCGCACCGACCAGTTGCTTTCTGCCTCCAGTGAACTCAAGAGAACACATCCTCATTCATCATAGCAAGTTACAGTTCATACAGTTTAATCTAAGACACAGTCATTTACGTTTTCTCTTATTAATTTGTATAGATTTGCCCTCTTAATAATTAATAGTTCAAACTTCTAACTAATAAACAACTGTTCCGTGCGCTTACGTACATATAAAATCTCTACACGTGATGTTCTGTAATAGATTCATGTGAATTATTAAGATCATGGTATTAATAGCATTGAGATATGTATTTTACTTTGTTCTGGTAACGAACATCATTGAAAACTTTTGAGTATAGATATTACATTTGATATTTCTTCCCCACAGCTGTCACCCCAGCTCCTACCAAATATGAAAGCTACATAACCATCAAACTGGACGACTATTAATTCTGATCTTAACAATTTTAAGTATTTTAGTTAATTTTATCTTCAGCAATTGTAACACTCTATTACGGCTCATAGAGCCGCTTTGTATTACATTGTAATTTGTGCCATACAATTATTGATTTTACATAGAAACATGTTATTCTAAATTTTAATATTAATTGAGTTTACTTGTACGGCAACATATAGTGTACTCATACCATACATATGGGCTTACTTGTTTCTGATGATGGCTCCATAGAGGAAAACGTTTAAATAGATATATTATGTAACAAAATATTGTATAACCAATATATTTGTTAAATAAGGATAAGCATAGAAGAAACATATAATAAATTTTAAATGTCATTTATAATAATCAGCTTAGCGGCCCCATCATGCCTCTTAAAGTAAGTTTTATTTAGTGTGATGTGTCCATAAGTTCCCTTTACTTCGTCTTGCATAATATGTTGCGGAAATTATTACAAAACTGTGTTATTATAATGAAGAGAATTACACATGTTAACATAATCTTTTCGCATCAACATTTTAAGTTTAGAATGGAAGCTATTTTGAGGTTTAATAAAAAAGAATTTATATTGTGATTTAAATATAGCACATCTACCTTCCTTAATTGTAGACAGAAAATTTATCATACCACTCATGAAATTAGTGTACGTACGATTGTTACTTCGTCTCTGAGGTAGTAGATAAATACAATAATTCAATACTCAATTGTAGTATTAAAATAGAGACAAATTGAATGTGTGGAGTATCATACATGACATTATGCTTAATTATAATGTATAATTGAGAATTTAGGAACATAAGTTAAATATAGTAAACACAACCTATAATATTTCCATATGAATGGCAGGGCATTGGAGATCACTAAAATTAGACAGAAAGGGGCAACTGGGATAGTAAACATAACCTATAATTTCAACATACCTAAATATTCGTGCGGTGCAACTGAAAATTATTGAATCGTGCATAAATGAATGTACAATAATTTCGCAATATTTGATCGAAATAAAGGCAGGTAGGTCTTTTACACAAACGCACAACGTAATTTTCACACCAAAAAAATATTACGCCTTAACTCGCAAGGAATTATGTCTGAAGTGTCTCCTAATCATTGTTTTAAATTTGATTAATGCAATTACACTACACTTTAGAGAAACATATGTTACTTTTTATGCATTCCAATTAATTTATATGGTTGAAACGCCGCCCTTCGTGATCGGGTTAAGCGAATCACATGGTCTGCATTACGGCCTGTATTGGATCACGTTGGCAGTGACACAGTCTATTGTTCCTAGTACGCACAGCGCTCCAAGCGGCAAGCAACTATCGCGAGAAAAAAAATCATCCCAAGCTTCGCGACTGTATATACTAGACTGTGATATAACTACGACCTAATTCATTTCGTCCCAATCAAAAAGTTATCTTCGATAATTCTTTCATACTCAAGCTACAATAAACTCGTTACATTGTCCCACGAATAATTACGCTGATTGGGAAATATAATTGGACGAATTTATGGTGTAACACATAGCAAAAACAGCGCTCAGAGCGTGTTTTATTTTCAGTATACTTAAAGCTGATCGCAAGCTCGTTTCATAATTTTCAGACGAGTGTCTTAATTACCATTATAGGCAAGTTTCATGCGACTTTTTATGCTCGACCATATTTCTAACTTGAAATTATTCAAAAGTTATGTTAAGGTTATGTAAGTCAGTAGCGAACTGACCTGAATTGTGAGTTGTGCGCAGACGAGAAAGTATTGATTTTTTTCCGAGGCCGAATGTCATTGACCTAGATAGAGAATAAGATGATGATTAGTCTTCATATAACCTGGAAATTGATTTAGAATTGAAAAACGAGATGACAAATTGAATTTATATGAATATTATTTACAATTAACGCTAATTATTATAGTAACAGTACATAACCTTCTGCGACAGTATTGGATTTCCAGCCTCGTGACTTTTCGCTAATTCTTTTTCGATTGCATATCCGAGAATAATCGATACTTGCGATTTTATAACGGTACAAAGGTGATTTGTCATTGGCTGAACAGTTGAACTGTAATGAAAAGGTGTACTTTAATGAGGTGCATTAAGGGGCTACTACCAGGTGTATAATTACTACATTTCGGCATGGTCGAGCATAAAATATCTTTCGAGTCGTGATCAAGAATATTTTAATCTATACCTCTCAATACAGAAAAAAACTTTGAAACAATATCGCTAGTACTAAACACACTGATTTTTCGGAACGGTCACAATGCAAATATCTGACCACAAAATCCTCTGTTCCACACGCATTACAACTGAATAGTTTCTGGAGTGTATGTACGCGTGCATGCGATATCAGAGTCCTCTATTCCGCGTAGATTTGGTCAGATATGGCTCTACAAATGTTTCTCGCTTGTGAAAGTGTGCAGCACTTTTGAAACGACTTCATTCACCAAAATTTTTCCCACAGCCATTGCACTAGTACGGCTTTAGCTTTCTTCTGTTTTCAAACCACTCGCTTCCTCGTAAGTCTTCCGACAAACATCGCGAACATGGCTTTTCAGACTGCCTTCATACGAGAAACGTTTGCCGCAAACTTTACAATTCAATGGCTTTTCGCCGGTGTGTAACTGTGAATGCCTCTTGAGACATTCCATAACGGAAAAACGTTTTCCACACACGTCACAACTGAATGGCTTCTCGCCTGTATGTACGCGTAAATGAGTTTTGAGTCGTGCGAGGAATGGAAAAGTCTTTCCACACGCATCACAACGTGACTTTTCACCTCTATGTACGCGTGAATGATTTTTGAGACATGCAGATGTTGAAAAACGTTTTCCACACACATCACAACTGAATCGCTTTTCGCCTGTGTTTAGGAGGCCATGGCTTTTGAGTCTTGCAGAATCGGGAAAACACTTTCCGCGAACGTCACAATCATATTTCTTCCCGTCGGTATGCACCTCCTCTTGTTGTGGAAAATTTTCGCACAATGTTGCAACTCCACTATTATGGCTAACTGCAACACTGACAATTATATGTGCCATTAGAGGTAAGAATGTAAATCACAACGAATCAGCAATATGGACATCTGCCACAAGCAAACCAATATATCACAAATTAATAGCATATTTCCACCATTAGTTTATTGTATAGCAAAAATTAAAATAATAATAATAATAATAATAATAATAATAATAATTTTACGAAATGTGTAAATCAAAAATTCAAATCTTCGCAGATTTATTCATTTCTTTGTTAGAATTCAGGATTTGTCTTTGTCCTACTGCAGAGAATCAGGACTCACTTCCTTCAAAAGTATAAACAAAAGCCTATTAGAAGGGCCTGATCGGAATAAGAAAACATGGGAACTATATATCCTGTGTATAGTGAGGATCACATATGAACAGTTCCTAAACAGCAAATATTGCCGTCTTGTCAGTATTGCCAACTGTTACCAGATATCATACGATTCTACGTACTAATGACTTATTTACTTACTGTTTCATATTGAAGGTTATTCTAAATAATTCAATAATTTGTAACATATTTTTAGGCAAACTATACGATAAAGGGATCAACTTTCAAGTATTTTGTCTGGCAATACGAAATTATGGTTTGACTAAACAATTGACTCACGAGACCTAACCTAAAAATGTATTTTGTTTGACCACATGAAATTATTAGTACTAACCCGAAAACTTACCAATTATAACCATAACGCAACACATAAAATAAGGTTATTATGTATTAATATTAATACTGATATTAATTAATTATTAGTATGCTCAAATTTCACTAGCTTCCAGTAACGGCTCAAGAAATAGTACAATTTTAATTTCATAGAACTCCAGTACCGACAAATATTATCGAATTTGTCTCAGCCCAACATACCAGTTACAAAATCACTACCATTTGTAGTATCTGTCAGTATCGAAATTAGAGACGAAGTTGGCAAAAGAAAATTCAACCTGCAAACTAGAAAATCACAACAATCCACTAGTATATGTAGTAATGGGGGAAAATGGTTAGGTTTCAATAAGGGTATCAATAAATTTGACCCGGACTATACTTTTACCATTAGTCAATCAAAAATGTCAGTGAAATATCCTCCAATACAAGTGATAAGATGAAGGCAGATTTATGCAGAAGTATTTGCTTTGACAGCAGCAGCATCAGCTCCAGTAGTTGTAGTAATGTTATAAATTGACAGTGATTGGAAATTTTGTAATTCAGCGTTTATGTTTTAAGATAAATGAAGTTTTCCTTTGAACAAAATTACGTTGAAACTACAAATATATTTATTTTACCATTTAAATAAAGCAGTAAAACAAACGATAAAGTACGGATAAATTTTTACCTCTCAGTTAAGACTTCATTCTCTTCTGCTGTTACTTCCAGTTTTACCTCCTCCTTCACTTGATCCAAATCACAAAACTCTTCCTGTAGGAGAAGAATATGTAAAACAAACACTTAAGAGAATAATGCATGAACGATCAATGCATGGGAGTTTATACATTTCAGTTTCAATGTAAATACCCAATGTAGAAAACAATATAAGAATTTTCGGAAAACACGAAATGGAAATAAGTACAACTATTAAACAACAAATAACTGCATTTTGCATGAAATATCGTGAATAAAGTACATTTTGCAACAAGTCAACTGAAAGTGTAAATGACAATGACAATGAAAAATTTGAGTGATCATATCTCTAAAGCTTGGTTCTGAAATGTCGAATGTCAATTTTTTTTTTTTGAGTAATATACATTTTCGAGCCTATCTCAGTCTGTTCTTCCATAGGGTGATGGGGGAAAAAAATAACAGATATACTGTGATCAGTGAATTCTTATGTTTTAGCTGTTTCATTGATTATATAATTGTAGACGAGTCTATACATTTATAATTTAATTTACTTGATCAGGATACGTTTTCAAGTAAGATTATATATTTTAAAGAAAATATTGTCTTTGTTCAGTAGCAAAATCACTGTAAACCAATGCTATCATTACAAATATTTTCTTTTGTGATCAAAAGTAAAGCATTATCTAACTAGGAATTTTGCTTTTAGATTCACACTTAAGGAGCAATTAAGTTTTTTGATGACAAGTTCGTAGCTGCAGTTAACATTGCAATGGTTTTACAACAATGCTTTGAAGATCAATTAACAAATTTCTTAATGTTTTTATTTTTTGCTAAGTATTTAGAATAACATATATCTATATCAACACATTTGTATCTTTAAAATTCAAACTGTGACTTCCTATTTAAATTTTAAAACTTTTTCATTCATTGCGAAATGACCAAAGTAAAAGAAAAAAAAGCCACTTTATTTATATTAATATTTTTCATAAAAAGACCCATGCCAGGCCTGTCTCCGTACACAGAGGAGGTTCAAAGTTAAAAAATATGACAAAGTAGAATATAATTCACAATAAAGGACCATTGTCAAAAATTGGTCATAATTAATATGCAAAAGTTCAGTCATTTATCTCAAAACTACGATTTTTGTTATGGGCCCTTTCAGAACCAAGCCACAGGTCTTTAGAATAAGGTTAGTCATGAAAAAATTGTACGAAGGATGTGAGGAGGCTTTTAGACTCCAGTGGATCATCAGCAAGTACAGAACATAATTCAACTAAACGAAACAGGATTAGGGATATAATTAAATTGAACTAAAAGTGGATGCCGTAAATTTCTCTCTTTCGATGCAAACATGAACATTAATATGATTTAGTGAACACTCACATAGCAGTCTCTATAACAAAAATGAGGTGGGAAATTTCACGAATGAATATAGGATGAAGAAATTCAGAGAATGAGACGAAGCAATGCATTTCTTGGTTACCTGACTAGCAGTCACATTAGTCAGTAAATAACAGACAGAATTAGGCCTGTAACACACTTGAAAAGTTTTCGCTAGCGAGAAATGTGTGGCGAGAAAATTAAAAGATTGATAACACGGATTCAAATGGACGTCCACACACTGGAAGAGATTCTCGTTCGAGGCAAAAACCTCGCGCGAGTTTCTCGCTGGAATCGGTAGCTCAGCGAATTTTCTTGACACATTTATCAAAGATGTTTGACATTTATACTCTTTATGACGATTGAATGTAGAAAAAATATCACAAGTGGCAATGAATTGTATTGTTTTTATTTGAAAATGAGGAAAGATGGCTGATAATTGCAGTCAGAAATTTATCGAACTTGTACGATGTCACCCGTAGGCCTATTTATATGATACACGGGATGAAAACTATAAAAACACGATAATTAAAGAAGAAATCTGGAGACAAATATCAGATTATCTGAAAATAAATAGGGCTATATTTTATTGTCATGAGATTTAATAATATTGATTAACAATTTGAAATAATGTATCTATATGTCTTAACAGTTTACGTAATTTATACCGGAATATAGCAAAGAATTCTCTATCATATCATGAATGGCAAAAAAAAACTGTGGTCCATTGAACCTGAAATAACGCCTAAACGTATCATCTTTCAAATCGAAACCAGTATCCAAAACTCGCCCTTATTTTCGTAAGATACAATGTGATTTTCAGATATTTCTGGCTTTAATTTTAGGCCTACTTTTTCTTTTCATTAACAAAATATGTTCATGTAAATCCATTTCCTCATCATCTGAATACTCAGATTCAACATAGCGTTCGTACGTAATTTGTAAAGTACGACAATATACTTACAGGTTATATATTTAAGTACGACAATATACGTAAATACATAACCTATAATATTTCCCTCAACGAGTCATTACTATAACCAGATTAATGCTTTCTGCATAAGGTAGTGCATAGATGATCATAGCGAGGTGTGATCTGTGATAGCGAGAACTCGCCAAGTGTGTGGAGGAAGGCTCTTCGCCTCTTTCTCGCAACACATTTCTCGCTAGCGAAAACTCTTCAAGTGTGTTACGGGCCTTACCAACCAACACACTTCATAAACTGCACTCACCTCAGCTTCGCTCTTGACGATGGGAAGGACTGTTGAAGCTGCAGTATTCTCAAATTCTATATGTGATTTCACGTCATATCTGTGGTCTATACATTCAGTTTTTATTTCATTGAGGTCCAAATCTAATAAATTTTGTTCCTGCAAATAAAGTATAAACTGATTACACAATACATGATATAAAATTGTTCACGAATATCCCGTGAGTGTTTATAAAGCCCGTTCACAGTATTATTATTACTGATGTCAACGAAAGCACGTGAGCCTATTGCAAAACCAATAATAAAATAATTGACCTGAAAAGCGTCGTAACGTAGCATATACGAGTAAAAGAATAGATTCATTGTATATGAGGCTATCAAATGCAGAATTCGCCTTATCCAGGTAAAGTGCTTTGTTAGAAAACAGGAAAAACAGTTACGGATATGGAGAATTTTGCATTTGATAGTAGTTTTCTGAGCTCTATGGAAGAGGAATTAGACAAGATTTGCACAAACCGACTATATCAGTAGATAGAGAGCTGCAAGAAGTACAACATCCCATATGTAACTCTTTTTTCTTCTTTCTTAAAATTTTGATAAGGCAGGTTTTACACTTGATAGCCTAATATATTGTTGCCAGTATGATCAAAAGGATCCCCAATACAATATAAAGGTTAATGTTATTCTAAATAGGCTATTATTGATTGAGTTTTAAATTATTTAAATGCTCTAAAAACCAATGCAAGTAAAAAGACTTCAAAATTTATAAATCCTAAAAATAAGTATTCATATAATTTAGCGAGAATATGTGTTTCATGTGAAATAAAATTCAGTTTTTTTTTCGATTGGAACTTCACATTCTCAATTTTTATCCTTTTTAATTGTAAGAAAAATATCTAATTACTAAGTTACCCGCTCTCTACTCATCAGAGGGCTGCATTGCAGTTAAATCGCTCGCTTGAACTCGGTCGAATGTCGCACCCTCGAGTGAGATACGATCGGTCGTGATACGCTCGTAATAAATAGAAGCACAGTACAAGGTCATCTCACCGACATGTCTTATCTTGTATGGAAGGCGACAGATAAGATACACATATGTTTTGCTCACACGGTAAAAATAAGGCTTTATTTTCTGCGTTTATGACAAACGTTTAATGGAATGTACCAAAACAGTAACATGAAGTTATAAATAAATAATATGAAAAACTTCGATATACAGTTATTATTGCTAATTAATAATTATTCAATATTTGATTTACCACATATATAATATGATAGGTCCATACATAGTGTTCCGCCTATATACTGCGACAATGTAGAAACGTTTTACAAAATATTATTGATATAGCAGTAGATCAATAACAATATTAGTACAGAGATAGTGTCAAGAAAATATAATAAAACGAATAATCATGCTGCACAACTGTTATAGACGAAAAAAATTGATACACTAATTATTAGAGATATTATTATTACTAGAAAACTTGATACGGTTCTAGCATTATCGTGATTGTTCTCCGTTTATAATAATTACAATTACATCCAATAACATCAGATGTGGCAAAAACAAAATCACTCCTATTTGGGGGGAAAAAAAACCTACAACATTTATATTACATTTTAAAGCAAGTTTTGTAGTAGTTGTACTATGGAGAGGTTAGTTAAACACTGCAAAGTTTTGAAATGATAAATATCAATGTTGTTACTACAAAGTTCATCACTGTAACAAGAACGAATGTCTAACGCTCAGCTTACACCGTTCGAGGTTTTATCGCTCGCGACAATTTTACCCATCATGCATGTGCGCTACCTATCGGATTATGCTATGAACTACTTGGCGCTCGAGAGAAAACGTCCGATGCAGACCTCTGCTACTTATAAATGACGCATATACAAATTAAACAGTAAATTGCTCTCAAATTACCTTAGATAAATGTTTTTTCTCTGCTACATCTGAGTTACCACTTGTTTCTATAGCAGATGTGGTCGTACCCAGGTTCCATCTTGATTACATCCATTACAACTGCAAAAGAATTAAGTAACTTAAATTAATATACAGGATGTGAGATATCCAGATGGGCTTACTAGCTTGGCAATAATAACTCGAAATCTGCGTAGTGTGTGTATTTCTCAAAGCACACGAGAACACACAAAAATAAGGCTTACTTCAAAAACAAACGAATGTGTACATCGGCTCAGATGAGCATGTGATTCTAGGAATAAGTTACAGTAGTTGTCTTGCAAACAAGGCCGAAGATTTAACGATAGAATTTGTCTAGCGATATCTTAATCAAGAGCCAATTCGTTACGAAACATTCTCCCACTATTCTGTTCGACTATAATCTATCAGAATATTAGCAAATTCGCTCTATCTTTCCAATTGTGTATTCATTATTATGTCACTTTCGCATTCGATAAGGAGATCATCTGTAATTGGTGTACGTTAACTAAACATTTATCCCGGAAATGTGAACCTCTACACACTAACGACCGACCTATATTTTAACTACTATCAATTCAACGATAACACATATTGTACGAGTACATAGCAATGCAGAGAGTTAGGTAACCGATACGTATATTACTCAGCAAAACTCGTGATTTAAACTTCCCAGAACAAATTTTTCCACAGATTACGCACGAAATACATACACGTTTGCGTACTAATGAATGGCTGTATCGCCGCCAAATTGTCCATGGAAGACGTCACGAAAGAACGGATCACCATTCACATAAAAACATAACTTATCATAAATTTCAAACTGGTAAGCGTCTAATACAAAGAGAAAACGTGTAATAAAAAATCTGAACATCACGGAACATTTAATTACAAGTTTCAAATGTTATATACAGTAAAATGCAAAGAATTCAATACATACCTCTAGGACAAGCCGATGTACCGCATTGGATTGTAAGCATGCAGGAAAGATTTGGGGGTAGTTTCCTCCTAACTTTTTGTGGAATACAATGCAATAGTACATAGCCTAGTATATAGATCAGCCCTCATTGAAACAATCCCATTTACATACCTGTTGTCACCTGTCAATTTTAAGCACTGGTGATGGACAAAATTAACGTAGAATAATAAGACCAGATACGGCAAATTTATATTACCATATTTCTTAAAAAGTGCAATTAATACAGCTCGATACCAATGCACATAGAAGACCGTGACACATTGGTTTCTGGATTACTTATGTCCAATAATTTCAACATTGTAAACAGGCTACACAATACCTCTGTACAAATTCATTCCGCCTCTAAGACAAATATCGAGATGAACCTCACAAGAAATGAACCACGAACGAATATTCCCTTATCCACAAAGATTCCGTTGATTTTGCTCTGGTTTGGCTTCGTACATTACCGTTACTTGAGCCAGTTACTCGACTTTATTCGCACAGGGGACTTTTACAGTTCAGACTTACAAATCCAGGTGTTTCTCCTGGCGGTCTTAGGTCAGCCTTAGAACATCACACTTGTCATATGAGCGAGTTTACTGGACTCCACTGGCACTGTGAAGGAACAATGTACCTTTCAATGTGCAGACTTACATCTTCCGGCGTTTCTTCTTGTGATCCTTACGTCAGCTTCTCTAGCGACTCCCACATCCGCTGTTATGTGGTAGCTATTGCGTCACGTCTATTTTCGGCTGTTTCCCCTTCAATTTTTTTTTTTCAGTGGAGCAGCGAAACCACACTGAGACAAGTGGCGAACAGGCTTCGAGTTTACGCATTGATTTTTTTTTTCAGCAGAAAACTCCCTTGGATTTTTAAGTTTTTCCTCCCTTTCTCTCTCTCTCTGAACTCAATTCGTCCACAGCTACGAGTATATACAAATGCTGCTAAAACATGTGACGTGTTACTTCCATATTATTGCCACTCTTGAATCGCATCTCTCTTTCTCATTAACATGGCAAATGGACCTTTAGGCGAAAGGAAACCTTCTTTTAATAAAATGTCTTGAATTTTACTATTATTATGGGGAAGTAGTGTGCTGCTGTAAATCAGGAGTGAATGCAAATTCTGAGGAAGGGGATTTTTCTAACTGTAAGTTTGGGTTTGCCATTAGCAATAGAAGCAGAGCATAGTGGATTGGGATGCGAAATTGATAGTTTCTGTCTATTCTTATAAAAACTTTCACAGTATAATTTTCTAAAATCCTTTGACGTATTTTAGAAGAAAAGTCCAGGAAAAGAAAAATGGTAACGAATATAATCATTTTGAACGGTTTCGAAATAACAATTTTTACTTATAGTTAGGAGTGTCTCAATACGCCTATGATGAGCTACAGATACTCCACATTGCTGTCTTGTAGCGGCAGGTAAATGACTAGTATATATTTGATTACGTTGCTATAGGCAGAGCAATGAGAGCAGGGCTGCCAACAGAATTTATGGGCCCCTATGCAATACTGTACTCCGACCCCCGTTGAAAAAAGTAACAATTACAAGTTGCCAGGTATTCTAACCATAATAATTATTTGCAAATTAAATAAAAGATAACCCCATATACAGATACGAACCTAAAAATATACACTTTTATTACATGAAAACTTTTAGCGAAACTTCACATTAGCACAATATATTATATTCATAAAACATTATTCTTAAACACCTGTATTTTCTAACTTGCAATCCAACATCAACAAACAACTCTCCTTGACTTCACTGATGCAAAATCATCAATTATGTTACCGATATCAAAATTTAAAGACTAGCAAGATTGCTCCCTAGACTAAGGAGCCAAGGTTACTCAGTCGTTTTTGACACATTGTTTATCTGAATACATTTTTTTATTTCCTTCATTTTGCTGAAGGATCTTTCAGCATCAGCAACTGTCACAGGAATTCTATAGAATATTCTAATTGTTATACAGATATCTGGAAATAAAGTATCCAGTTTTAATTCCCTCAGACTATTTAGGAGATTCATAGGTTTCAGTGGGGTTAGCCCTAAATTAGAGGTATGAATTGATTCTAAATATTTCGGCTCATCACTGATCTCTTTATTAATATCTTCATAATATTTTTCATGCAGTCTAGCACCCATATTAATATCTTCCAATTTTTTCTGCCTCTCCTTGTGCTTCTCAGCTCCCGACTTATGCCTGTACTTGTCCATTGTGCAGTTAAACTATAATCGGTAATACTAATGAACAGAATTTACTAGATAAACGACAACGAAAAGACGAAAGTTTCGACATGAAACATACAATGTACTGAAAAAGAAACGTATCCTGCGTCTTCGGTTTGAGAGAGTCCGCTGACATATTATGGTGGGCCAGCGGGGGTTTGGTAGTTAAAAAGGACAAGCCAATAAATAATTGAACGTGTTCAGTACAAGCGACGGGAACATAGTTCAGGCAAATGCCAGGGCCCCCAATTGTCGTGTCGGAGAACGTTAATGCGGGAAATCGATATTCTATTATATAAAAGTCAAATATTTACATATGAAGTGGTAATTTCTATTAATTCTACTAATTAGCTGAGAGACTACAACGTGTTCATAATGTGTGCATACGATTCATCTGCAATACTCGTAAATTTGACCATATAACACCTTCCCTCCAGTTACTTTCATGGGTGCGTCTGAAGGAACGAAGAACAATACATTCACTGTCTCTTCTGTTTAGAATCATGCATACTTCTACTCCGAAATATCTGTTATCGCGCTTTCAATTTCTTACAACTCTTCGAAACCGACATCAAGCACTTCATCCCTCATCATAGAACGTCTTTATACTCATCTTCCTATACTGTAGAAATACCTCGCCTCTGGAATTCGTTACCTAATGATGTCAGGGACTGCCGGACTTTATCACAATTCAAAATTTAATTGGAAAATTTTGTCTTAGTTAATGTTTTTTAGGTATTGCTAGAAGTATTGATTTGTGTTTTTTTTTTCTTTTTCTTTTTTAACCTAGATTAAAATTGCAAGTTTCTTGTTTATGTTAGTTAATTAGTTAGGATGGAATTAATTATGATACTTAATCACTCATTTAAAGTTTGTGTGACTGCAACCTGTATATTTTTGTGTGGGTTTACTTTGTTTATAGTGTTTTTTTTTCTCTCTCTTTATTTCTTGAGTAGCTTTACTTTGTATATTATAGTGTATTTTCTTCTGTTAATTTCTATTATTGTATTTGTATTCCTGGTGTTGTGGAAGAGAAGGCCTGATGGCCTTAACTACACCAGAATAAATAAATAAATAAATAAATAAATAAATTGTTGAGTCAGTATGTCAAGTTTATGTAACATATATTCTTACAAAATTTTACAGTACTCGTATGTATCTATGAATAATTATTCATGATAATAAAAAGTAATCTGACTCACTTAATCTGATTGGCCCTTATTGCTCACGGGCCCATATGCACTCGCCCCTTTCCCCCCCTTCTCGGCAGCTCTGAGTGACAGTACCGTAGCCAAAGCAATTTCATAATTGAGCCATTCAGAGCAGAAGTGGTGTAAGTCAAAAATGGGTAATGTGGCTTAAAGTAAACATTCTGTAAAATACATTGAAAAGTAGCAAATAATATTAAAATTATTTTATGTAAGCATACCTACATTTTAAAATGACTATAGTCCGCAAGTTTTTTTTTCCAGTCATTCCACTAGTACGGTTTTTTACTTGTGAGAATGGATGGCTGTGTTTCTAGACTACTTGACTGATCATCCTACAAGCATCACATTTCACACTTCCCCTATTCAACAAAGTTAAGCCAAAACTTTACAATTCAATCATTTCTCGCCAGGAAATAAGCGTAAACAACATTTCATATACGAAAGGTACACGGGAAAAACGAACAATGCCACATATCCATTAAGGGTGAGACAGTGATCTATTTCAGTATATTATTGCAAAATTTATCGATGTTTCTACTTGAAATGAATGGAATGGTGAGTGTATCTGTGGTTTTAATTCTCCTTTACTACTTTTGATAAAAATAACGCTAACGTTTGTATTAATGTAGTGAATTAGATAATGACATCACCCTTAACAGCATCGTGACAATGTTCGTTTTCCCCATGTACCCTTCATACATTATAGCAGAAAAAGACCTTCCACACAAGATCCAACATATGGCTTCTGGCTTATGGACAGTATAGTATTCTATATATATATATATATATATATATATATATATATAAAACCTGGTAGAGATAAGGCTATCAGGCCTTCTCTTTCCTCTTACCAGGGGAGTACATCTACAATATTAAGAATACAATTAAATTATAATTACAATTAATACTAAATTTAAAATTACAATAAAAGTCAAAGTACTAAAAGATTATCTGATTAATATAAGCTAGGCAATTTATTATAGAGTTTAAGAACAAAGAAAGATTTTCTTGCTGAAGTACAAATTAAAGCTACCATAATAAAATGATATAGTGATTAAAGTACAGGATAATTAAATATTTATTATGAAATATAATTATGTACACGAATGAATGTATATTAAGATGTGCGGGCCAAAAAAAAAAACGCATTCAACACACATGACAACTGAACAAAGAGATTGCATATAAATCACTAGTTCGTCCAGTAATGGAATATGATTCTGCATGTTGGGATCCTTACAGATTAGAACATATTAAGACACTGGAAAAGATTAAAAAACGGGCTCTCAAGTGTTCTCGTAATAATTCACCATTAAAATGGGACACACTCACGGACAGGAGAACGCGAATTCGATTATGCGCACTGTTCAAAACATACAGAGGTGAGCCTGCCTGGAGAGAAATAAAAATAGGTTGCAGCCGCCAAATTACTCTTCAAGAACGACCACTCATATAAATTGAGGGAAAGAAGACAGAGGACGGACACTGGAAAGTTTTCTTTTCTCAATTGTACTATCAGGGACTGGAATGCTTTACCTGCAGACTTACTAAAGGCTTTACCAATAACCAAAAATGTATTTAAAAATAGGCTTAAGGACTTTACTAATAGAAGGTAGTATATTATATACACTATTTAAAGGGTGTAATTGATATCTTGCTATTTGAAGTGTTCTATCATTGAAGAATTATGTTGTGTCAGTGAAGTGTGCTGTGTCAGTGAAACGTGTTCCTGTCAGTGAAGCTTTATAGTTTATAGTGGCAGTGCAAAGTATTTGAACAGTGAAATGTTTTTGAAGTGTTAGTGAAATCAGGATAGAATCAGTGAAATGTGTCGTAGTTCCAGTGCAGTGAGTGAGTTGACAGCGAAATGAGTGTAGTGTTGAAAGGTACTTGTGCAGATATGAACATATCATACTCGTGGGTTTCATTTCGAACATAGGTTTAAGGTACAAATTAGATTTACTTTTAATGTTATTTTATCTGATCGTGCTTCATTTAATTTAGGATGTTCCCTGTTATTATTATTATTACTATTATTATTCATTGTTAGTATTAATTATTAGTATTATTATTATTAATTGTGTTTATTATTGCCTTTATTGAGTGTGATTAGTTACCACTGCCACCGGGTATATACCCATTGCAGTGTGAATAAATACATACACAACAGTTTCTCTTATGTATGCATACGTGAATACACATTAAGATATTCCCAGCGCGAAAAATCCATTCGAAACACATCACAAATGAGCAGGTTTTCACGAAAAAGCATCTGGAAATTAAGCGGACGAGCAAAACACTTCCCACACACATCACAACTGAATGGCTTCTCAACTGTGTATACGTGAATGCACACTGAGATATTCAAATCACGAAAACCCTTTGCACAAACTGTGAAACTAAACGGCTTCCCGCTTGCGTGAACACTTGAATGTACTCTGAGATCACTTCGACATACAGAACACATTCCATATTTATCACAATTGAATGGCTTCTCGTCAGTGTGAATACGTGAAAGCAGATCGAGATATTCCGGCAACAAAAAACAATTTGTACAGACGTCACAATAGGGATATCCTGAACTAGCACCAACAGATAGCGCACGTGTAGTATGAGGAATGCGCTTTGCGTGTGCATTTGTTTTTCGGTATATAAACATCGAGGATATACGTGGGGTATTAGTATATTATATACTCTTAAAACAACTAAAAATGGCAAATTTTTGTGGTGTTCCTATATGTAATAACCAGGGAAAGCTTTTTGTCTTCAATCAGGTCCCGAAATATTCTGAATATATCCTTTAAACCTTAAAAATATAAGTAATAAAATTGGGCCTCGAAAGTGCTAGCTATTAAATAAAAGTAACTACTTCAAGTAAGGAATTGTGGACTATAGTTTCATTTCGGAAGAGGAAAAAGAAGAATAAAAACGTATGCAACCTCGACAGCGAGCTATATTAGCTTAGATTATGCAGTAGTTGTAGGAGTCTGCGAATTTTACGCCTGCAGTAAACTCGATAAACCGGAATGTTTATTATCCAGGACGATTCGTAGTGAAATCCATTTCGTGAATAATGTTTTTAATGTACTGGACCCTAATTATTAAAGCCATGTTCTAGCTTCATATTTTCAAAATTATCCTACACAGTATTCAAAACTACAAGTCCTTAACCTACAAAACACACTACTAATCGTGATACTATTGCGATCATATTATATCATCCTATTACAAACTGCATTTGATCTTTCTGCATCTACAGAAAAATACAAGGAATTCAATCTCGATAGTCTCTTCCCTATATAAAAAAAAACCACATTGGTGGCTGCATATCCTGTTTTTAGTGTACGGTTCTTAAATACTAATTATTAAAGAGGGCAATAACACTTTCGACATATTCCCTACTTTTTTATTTGTGCACCTCGTTCTCAAAGTTCTCGTTTAGGTTCATGAACATTCAATTTACTCGTATTTATATTCTGCATACTGCAGATTTCCCCACCCATCTCGGGAGTCGCTCAATATTATACAGGTTTACGTTATTATTGTAAATTAAATTAAATTATGAGGTAAGAAAATATTGAATTATATTAAATTATACTAGGTTATCCAAAATAACTGTAAATATAATTTTGACACGCACAGAAAACCAACAAGCGGGAAAACGTAATCAACTGTAGCATATGACAAAACATAGCCCTACAATATGTTGCGCCGCATGGATCGCTCCTGCCATCTGACGGTAACAACTTCGCATAAGATATCCCTATATTATTGCTTCATGCCATGTGCAAGCGGGAATGCTTCTTTAGACTCGAAGAGGACGTGTAACAGTTGCCACAGACGTCACAAAGGAATGGTTTCTCACCCTTGTGTACGCGTGAATGCATACGCAAATAGGCGGAGTGCAAAAAAATCTTTCCACAGACATCACAACTGAACGTTTTCACGCCTGAATGTACGTATGAATGCATATCGAGATAGTTCGACAACGAAAAACTCTCTCCACAAACGTCACAACTGAATGGTTTCGTGTCATTGTGCAATACTGAATGCCTTTTAAGACTTGAAGAGGCAGAAAAACACTTCCCACACACCTCACAACTGAATGGTTTCGCGCCTGTGTGCACGAGTGAATGCCTCTCGAGATTTGCCAAGCGCAAAAAACTCTTTCCACACACATCACAACTGAATGGCCTCTCGTTTGTGTGCACGCGTGAATGCTTCTTGAGATACTCGATGTTTGAAAAGCACATTCCACAGATATCACAACTGAATGGTTTTACGCCTGAGTGTACGAATGAATGCGAATCGAGATATTTCGAGAGCGAAAAACACTTTCCACAAACATCACACGTGAATGGCTTCTCGCCAGTGTGAACTACTGAATGCTTTTTAAGATGTTCTGACCTTGCAAAACACTTCCCACACACATCACAACTGAATGGCTTCTCGTTTGTGTGAACGTTTGTATGCTGCTTGAGATAGCTGGACTTTGAAAAGCACTTTCCACAAACGTCACAACTGAATGGTTTTTCGATTGAGTGAACGCATGAATGGTTTTCCAAATCCCCCGATTGGGAAAAACACTTTCCACACACATCGCAATTGAATTGCTTGTGACATTTGTGTTCGAGGTAATGTCCTTTGAGTCTAGCAGAGTCCAGAAAAGACATTCCGCAAATGTTACAATCGTATTTCTTGCCGTCGTCCTCTTCAGAAATAATTTCGCAGAATATTGCAACTCCACTATTATGGCTAACTGCAACACTAACAATTATAAGTGGCATTAGTAGAAAAAATGTCTAAATATCTAATAAGAAAATATATACGTCAAAAGTAAAGTAATATAGGAGAAACTGATAATGAACTTTAAACTTCAGTTAATTCTGTACAGATTATCTTTAAAAGATAAGTAATGATAGTAATCATAATAATCATAACAGCAATAATTATAGTAATAGTAATTATTTATTTATTTATCCATGACCACAACGAAAAACATACCTTTACTAAATGCTTTTGCGTTTGTAAAATAGGCTTTTATTCAACATTACTTCATTCCACTAGTGAGATAAAGACTTTACCTCACAGTTCATTAGTATTTTCCTAGTACCCGGGCACACACGTATACTTTTCCATCCAACTATTACACAAGAAGTTAATATATTAGTTACTAGATGTCACTACCTCTACTTCCTTATTACCATTTCTTAAATATACATACACTCAATCTCCTTCTCTTTTCTTTATCTACTACGTCGTAATTTGTGCATTGCATCCATATCTAATATGTATTTTTTTAAATATTGTAATAATTTACCTTTTGGGATGCGAGAAGATTTGAACCTGCGAAGTTGGGTTTATAGATAGGATTTTAAAAGATCACGCGTTAGCCAACTGAGCTAAACAGGCACGATGATAAATTACGTTTTAATATTCCTTTTAGGTTTACAGAAGTAAAATGTTAAATTATTTTAAAAACATTAGTCCCGTGAACACTTCTAAATAATCCCTGAATGTTCAAAAAGACGAAAAACACGTTTAAAATGAAACAAAAATATATATATATATATTAATATTGTATAATTAATTACAATTTGTTATTTATCCAACGCCTTAGATACCATTCTTTACTAATTATGGCCACCTACATCATAACCTACCTAGTACAGTATCTATTCTAACATCCATGCCATGATATTTGATTATATGAGGACTTATTTTCAACATATTTTTATTTATAAAGCAGAATTTTTCGTTATGGTCAAGGATAAAATTACGTATGGTACTTATGAGCGTGATCTTTATTGCGCTCGTGTAATTTAAGCACGAGGCTGACGCCTCGTGCTTAAATCTATCCACTCGCGCAATAAAGATGCACTTACCTCACAAGTACCATAAATAACTATTATTTATTAATATTTATGTGCTAGACAACAGACATTGGCCAATACAATTGCAAGACAGTGACACAATACAACAAAATTAACAACTATGGTACGAATTTAACAATAATAATAATAATAATAATAATAATAATAAAATTAGTAATAATTATGGTAGTAATGGTGGTAGTAGCAGCATAACTATGAATAGTAATAGTAATAGTAATAATAATAATAATAATAATAATAATAATAATAATACAATAATTTTGAAATTTCTACATCTAGACACGTAAAACCTCCCACATTTATTAATTTCTTTGTTTGAACACAGGAACTGTCTTAAATCTATAGCAGACAAGCAGGACTGAAAGCAATGCGATAACGTAGATGTTATCAACAAAATTCTATTAGAAATTGGAGGACAAACTTAAGAAATTAATGGAAACCATTTTTTCGTGAATATACACAATTAGAGAATGAAAGAATTCAATTAATTGGCCCGCATTAAATGTGATAAGGTGAAGGCAGGTCTATGCTTTGGTATTTCCTTGAATAGCAGCAACTTCACCATCAATAGTTGTAATGGTATAGCAGTGGTGAAACATTTATTGGCGATAGTTATAGGAAATATTATAATTATGCTATTTGCTCCCGAAAAGTATACTTTCATCTGAACAATAATCATATTGAAACTAAAAATATATTTTATACTCGACCATGCCGAAATGTAGTAATTATACACCTGGTGGCAGATCTTTAATGCCTGTCATTAAAGTACACCTACTCATTAAAGGTAAGGTCTTTCAGCCAATGACGACTCAGGTTACAACTGTTCAGCCAATGACAGGTCAGCTTTCTACCGTTATAAAACCGCAAGTATCGATTATTCTCGGATATGCAATCGAAAGAGAATTAGCGAAAAGTCACGGAGGCTGGAAATCCAATACTGTCGCAGAAGATTATGTTCTGTTACTATAATAATTAGCGTTAATTGTAAATATAATTCAAATAAATTCAATTTGTCATCTCGTTTTTCAATGTCTAATTTTATTTCAGTGTTATCTCTGTAGGTTCTTATGGCCTAGCAAGGTCAATGTGCACATCTGTTCCTCGGAAAAAATCAATACTTTCGCGTCTGCGCACATCTCACAACATACGGGACATAGTACAGGTCAGATACAATAAAATTAATAATATCAAGTTAGAAATGTGGTCGAGCATAAAAAGTCGTATGAAACTCGCCTATAATGGTAATTAAGAAGCTCGTTTGAAAATTATGAAACTCGTTTCATAAATATCCATACTCACTTCTTAATTACCTTCATTATAGGCTCGTTGTAATAATGTACTATAATTTGTCGTGATATAATGAAAGGACTCATGTATTTCACTCACCTTTCAGTCAAGACTTCATTCTCTTCTCCTGTTACTTCCGGTTTGCCCTCATCACTCACTTCATCCAATTCACATGAATTTTCCTGCACATCAAGATTTTGCAAAACAGACACATAGGACAATAATAGATGAACTATTAATGCATGGTAGTTTATACACTCCATAGATTTAAATAAAAATCGTACCCAATACAATATAGAGTATAAGCTCTCTTAGCAAAACCTGATCTGAATAAATAAATACAAAAGAATTGCAAACAAGAAATTATTGCATTTTCTACACAATATCGTGTATTACGTACATTTTGCACAAACACTGAGTTAATTGAAAGTGTAAATGACAATGATGGTGCGTTGCAAGAAGACATTTATTCCCTTATCAGCCGCTAATGTACTGATAAATTCGAAAGACGCGTTGCAAGGAACATCTTTAGTGTTACTGATCCATTAAAGGATTCACTGACTTAGAGATCTGATTTCCGTCCTATAATAATATTAATTCTTCTGTTAGACGGCCATCTTACGTGCATTTTGTGTATTGGCGAGTAATTTAATATATTTTGATGCAGTATAATGTTACCTGTGTGAGGTTCACGCATGTGATATTTTCTGCAATAGGCGTAGGCTATATACAAAATAATATAATAATATTGCATATCCAAACATTATGATTTATTTAACGACGCTCCCAACTGCAGAAGTTATATCAGAGTCGCCGAATGTGCCGAAATTTTGTCCCGTAGGAGTTCTTTTACATGCCAGTAAATCTACTGACATGAGCCTGTCGCATTTAAGCACACTTAATTGCCATCGACCTGGCCCGGGATCGAACCCGCAACCTTGGGCTTAGAATGCCAGCACTATACCAACTCGCGAACTAGGTCGACTTGGATATCGATGGCTAAAAAGTGATACGTCATATCTGAACATTTGCAGGTAAATAAAAAAAAACTTCGAAATAATTTTCTCAATTTGACAAAAACTTCTTATATATGTTGCTGAAATGCAACATCTTCAATTCGAAAACAAAATATTAGTACACTTTCCAATTATTTGAACACAATAACACAGTTAATCTAAAAAATAATGTAGTTAAATTAAATTACCACATTTGTAGATAGAGGTATATCTTCTTAGCTATCGGTATATCATAATGTCAATAATTATTATTTATTTATGTACTTCCTCACTGAAACATCTGTTCCTCATATCTTTCTGGTTCGTATTAGTATATATTTATTGCAGATTTTGACAACAAAAGCAATGCCTCACATCAGTCTAGCAGCCGACGTTCACTTTTTATTCATTGACGTCCTATTGCGTCACTTGTGAAATCCAAATGTGTTAGGTTAACGATCCAATTACTAGTGGCCCGTTAATTTCCCTTCTGCAACCCGACTACGACTAACTTTAAACGTCCACTAACTAAAGGAGGAAAACATTATTTATAGGCCAGTTTTCTTGCTAACCACATTCCAAGATGCTCACAGGTGTGAACCAGATAGATGTCAGCAACTGATCTAATGTATAGGGTAAAGCGGGTAATGGAAAAATGTTATGAAGGATGTGAGGATCTATCAGGCATTTGTGGATTAAGGCAAATTAAATTAAACTAAAATTGGGAGGGTTAGAAATTTTATCAGTGGCGATGCAAACATCAAAATTATTATGGTTTACGTAACACTGAAGACTGCAAGATCTACGACAAAAATGAAGTAGAAAAGATTTACGATTGACTACAGGATGAAGAAATTTCAGGATGAAAGCAACCATCATCGTATCCCCTGGTCACTTTGCTGTAGTCAGTAAATAACAGAGACAGAACTAGCGACCAACACACTTCATACACTGAACTAACCTTAGCTTCACTCTTCATGATGGGAAAGTCTACTGACACTTCAACTTCCTCATATGTCATCTCTGATTTCACATCATATCTGTGGTCTATACATTCTGTTTTTATTGCAGTGAAGTGGAAGTCTAATAAATTTCCTTCCTGCAAAATAAAGAAAAAAATTGTATTTAAACTGTAAGCCTACACGAAAATTTTAGTCTGTCTACACTAATTATTATTATTATTATTGCTATTATTAATACTGATGTCAACGAATGTACGTGTATCAATTTCGAAAACTTGCAAACGCAACCTACAAAAGTAATAATTAAAAAAGAATTGTATTCAATCTTATAACTTATTTTAATGTAAATTATGCAATTATAAATTTACATTACACTTTTAAAATTGTTAATGTTTTCGCCATTCAGTATGGCATCTACAGACATTGTAATTACAGACATCTTGTGAATAATACATTGCATTAAAATTGTAGTCAAGATGCTTTGTTTATACCTGAGCTCTTATAGGTTGAGCATTTAAAATGAAGACGAATGAAGCCAACTTCAGCAAAAATAAACACTTCTAGAAATTATATTTGAAGACCCTCGTTCTTGTTGACGTTAATTGACCCTTTAATAACATTGATATGCTGTTTAGTAATTCTCTGACCTTGAAGCAATACGTACTGTTACGTCACACCATACATATTGGACAGGCAACAAAAATAGATCACCTATACACAATAGGGTATATTAACTTATTCCACAATTGAGACATCTGGCCGAAATCTACAGATGACCACAAGGATCCAGAATACAAAACAGAAGTTAATGTTATAATAAATGATATAACTGATTGTTTTAAAATGCTTGAAAGTTGTTGTATAAATAGATGCAATTACAAAAACTCTTAGATTTATATATTTATAATAGAGATCCTGAAGATACATATTCAAAATTTGTTTCTAAAAAATATGTTTTGATGTGAAATAAAATTATATATTTACGATTGGTACTTATATCGCATTCACAAGTTTCAACTTAGTTATTTGTATTTCATCACGTTCAAGAAAAATAATTAGTTACATTGGTATATGCTCGCCAGTTATATATGATGTATTTAGAAAAAAAAAGTAATTGCTTTCAATATACCTCAGATAAAAGCTTCTTCCTCTCTTCCGTATCTGCGTTGTCACTTGTTTGTATATCAAGTGGGTCGGAGTCAGGTTCCATCTTCATCAAGTCATCCATTACGACTGAAAATGGAAATTAAATAACTTAACCTGCAGAATGCGAGCGATTCGTATAGACTTACTGGCTTGGTAATTAATCATTCCACATCTGCGTAGACTGAGTATTTCTATGTATGCGAGCGCGAACATATACAGCACTAATTAACAGAAAAACAAAGGAAAGTGTAGATGAGCATGTGAGTCTATGGAAAAGTTACAGTAACTGTTTTACAAAACAAGCCCTACGATTGACGACATAGTTTATCACAAAGTTTCACATGAGATCTGATGGTTCGAGCGGAATCACTGTACGGTTCTATGTCAAAACTGAGGTACAATTTAATATCGCCGAGGTGCGTAATAATTGATATGGCTCATAAACATCATTTTTAGAATAAAACAAACATACATGACTAATATTTACCGTTCTGAAAAATAAAATTGAAAATAATAGTAATTATAATAAAACTGCATACAATAGAAATTTATCCGCAATTTCAAACTGGTAAAGTGTAACACAAAGAAAATAAGAGTAATAAAAAATCTGCACCTTATGCAATAATTAATTACAAGTTTTAAATGTAAATATGTAGCTGTACCTCTTTTCTTTTTACAGTAATATGCTAAAAATTAAATACATACCTCTAGGACAAATCGATGTATAGCACAATGGATTGTAAGGCATGCAGGAAAGTTTTCGGAAGTCGTTACCTCGTAACTTTTGTGGAATACAATGCAATAATATATTATCTACTGCTCATCGAAAAAAATCACATTTACATATTTGTTTTCAGCTGTTAATTTTAAGCACAGGTGATGGACACAATTAGCATAGAATAATTAGATCTGCTCCAAAGATAGCTTGATAGCAATTCACATAGAAGACCGTGACACATTGGTTTCTGGATTACTTATGACCAGTAATACCAACACTGTAAACTGGATACATAATACTTGTATACAAATTTATCCTGCCCAAGGTTTTCCTAAAACTCTATAAAAGAAATTTCGGGATGAGCCATATAAGTAATGGGCCACGAACCTACATTCCTTTACAGATAAAGATTCCGTTGATTTTGCAAACAATTTTCGACATAGATGCATTGGCATAGCTTTGTACATTACCCTGTTACTTGGGCCATTTACTCGACTTTATTCGCACAGGGTACTTTTACAGTTCAGACTTACAAATCCAGGTGTTTCTTTGGCGGTCTTGACTCAGCCTTATAACATCACACTTGTCATATGAGCGAGTTTACTGGACTCCACTGGCACTGTGAATTCAAGTTTAGGTTTGCCATTAGCAGAAGAAGCAGAGCATAGTGCATTGGGGGACGAAATTAACAGTTTCTGGCTTTCTGATAGGAAAGTTCACAGTATAACTTTCTAAAATCCTTTGACGTATATCAGAAGAAGAAAGTCCAGGGAAGATAAGGTACTGAATATAATCATTTTGAGGTCGATTTACTTAGAGATAGGAGTGTCTCAATACGACTATAATGAGCTACAGATTCTCCACATTGTTGTCTTGTAGCGGCAGGTAAATGCGTAGTATATATTTGATTACGTTGCTATATGCAGAGCATTGAGAGTACCGTAGCTAAAGTAATTTCATAATTGAGCCGTTCAGAGCAGAAGTGGTGCAAGTCAAAATGGGCAATGAGGGTTAAAGTAAACATTCTGTAAAATAGAGACAAAGTAGCAATTAATATGAAACTTCGTCTCATAAAATCAGTAAATACCCTGATAAATTATTATATATTATTTATTATTATTATTATTATTATTATTATTATTATTATTATTATTATTATTATTAAGTTAAAGCTGGTAATTTAGACATAATGGCATCACTAAAATGTTATAAGACAATATAAATTAAAAGTTATCGAGAAGAAAAACATAAATCCCATTTTTTTTTTGGTTTTAATATTGCTAGGAAAAATTGAAAAAAAAATGCACTTCATTTCTATATTTATTCGTGTAGAACTTCTTCAAACTGGTAGGTATAAGCCTTAAATGTGTGTTTATTTTGTGAACAGAACGTAATAGTGCAATGAAATTACTTCCTGTTGATGCTTACCGCCAAGAAGAATTCCAGAAGTAACGAATCCGGGAAAGAATCGCACAGATATATTGATTGCATTCTACTATGATCAGAATTTGATAAACATTTAAATATGGTGCCGGGGCAAATGGAATGCAGCAATATTGGCGAATTATTGCTGATGCATAAAGAGGGATTCCCCGAAGGGCATCAAAACGGTTCGTTCCGCTCGAAATTTTGAACATTTGAATGGGTATACAAATTTTTTGGTCGTCGGGAGAAAGCACATTAGTCAAAAAAAGGCGATTTTTCTGTTGTACCTCATCACATAAGTGAAGTATTTTTTTCTAATATTTGAAATGATCAAATTTCTTGTATGTTACATTGAAAATGGTCTTACTTTGATTTGACTTTTTTTTTTATAGTCTCGTTTAAATTTTGAATTTTACGTCCCTATTTTCAAAATTTACAAAAAATCCTGGCGTGACAAAGAAAATGTGAATACAGGCGCGGAACAAACAAATTTTCAGCACCTAAACGCAATCATACAACTTAAATTATGGTATAGAATTTATTTTTTAATCATGACATTTATCAGCTTTCACATTTTTTCACTTTCATTTTCAAAATTAGAGAAAAATCTAGCGTGGTAATGAAAATATGAATACAGATTCGGATTCAGGGCACTTCAGTTAACTAGAACAAGTAATTGTAGCAGAAATGTTTTTTAAATGCATATCGGTGTAATAATAATAACAATAATACCTCAAGTGGATTACATCTCCCCAGTATGTATGCCTGCATGCCATTGTAAGTAACCTGAATTCAGACAATTCTTTCCACAATATAGCTGAGGTGTAACTTATAAACCTGTGATCTTGTTAGCGTGAGATATTTGCCACTGGTTCCAACTCTCAATAGTTCCAAAATCGAAGTTGCGAGAAAGCGCCATCTCTGACCGATACGTGACTCATAGCGGATGTGACGTAGTTACGTATGTGTGACAGCTGTGGAGTGAAAACGAGTTAAGATCTGAAGATTAACTTGCACAACAAAACGGGGATCTAAAGATTTTCGTGCCAATCAAAAGGTTATTGCCCGTAAGTCTTTGATACTACAGCTGCAATTCAATCATTGTAGTTTTCCAAGAAAAAATGCTCTTATCTTACGTAAATATTATTGAACGCGCAAAAATTCTCTGATAAAATCGCTATTACCAGTCACAGTGAATTTCGGGAACTGTAAGAGATCAGACCTGTGACTACAAAATAACAGCCATACCTTTCAAACTGAATGGATTCTGGAGTGCTTGTACGCTAGCAAGTGTTTCCAAGGAAATGTATTATTCGCACGTGTGGACAGATATGGCTCTTGAAATGTTTCTCGCTTGTGTAATACTTACATTTTGAAATGATTATAGTACGAAAGTTTTTCCCAGCCATTCCAATAGTACGGTTTGGGAGAATAGAGTGCTGTATTTCTAGACTCCTCGACAGTGTATAGATTTTCCCACAAGCATCACATTTCCTACTTACCCTATTCAACAAAGTTAAGCCAAAACTCGCCAGGAAGTAAGCGTAAACACCATTTGAGATACCACTTAGCACAAAAAGGCCTTCCTCACAAGATCCATAATATGGGTTTTGGCATATGAACACTATAGTATAGTATATAATGATTTATGCTCGACCATGCCGAAACGTAGTAATTATACACCTGGTAGCAGTCCTTTAATGCATGTCATTAAAGTTCAGGTTTTCGATTATTCTCGGATATGCAATCAAAAGACGAGGGAAACGTCACGGAGGCTGGAAATCCGATACTGTCGAAGAAGGTTATGTTTTGTTATTATAATAATTAGTGTTAATTGTAAATAATATTCAAATAAATTTAATTTTTCATCTCATTTTTCAATATCTAATTTAATTTCAAGGTTATATCAAGGTTAATATTTAGTTTACTCTGTAGGTTATAGGCTATCAAGGCCAATGTGAAGATCTGTGCGTCGGAAAAAATCAATACTTTCGCATCTGCGCAGATCTCACAATTTACGAGGTATTGCACAAAGTCAGTTCCACTTTTCAGTTAGATACAAATAAAATGAATAATTCTGAATAATTCCAAGTTAGAAATATGGTCGAGCATAAAAAATCGTATGAAACTCGCCTGTAATGGTAATTAAGACGCTCGTATGAAAATTATGAAACTCGCTTGCGCTCGTTTCATAAACAAACATACTTGCGTCTTAATTAATATCATGATGGGCTCGTTGCATAATGTACTATTATTTAACCTGACAGAGATAATGCCTTCAAGCTAATCTTCACCCCTAGATGAGAATTACAAATACAGTATTAAGAATACAATTAAAATTATAATTACAATTAATGTTAAATTTACAATTACAATAAAAGTCAAAGTAATAATAGATTAAGTGATTAAAAAAAAACACAGACAATTTATTATAGACGTTAAGAACAAAGAAAGATTATCTTGCTGAAGTACAAATTAAAGCTAACATAATAAAACCATACAGTGATTAAAGTACAGGATATTTAAATATTTATTATACAACATAATTATGTACACGCATGAATGTATATTAAGATGTGAGGGCCATAGAAAACGCATTTCACACAAATGACAGCTGAAGAATATATCTTATATATGCATACGTGAATACACATTAAGATATTCCGAGCGCGAAAAATCACTATATCACCACATTAATAAAGGACATCCTATCGACAAACTACGTGGAAGTGAACGACGACCTGACAACATCCAAACCCATAAAACAGAACATCGCAATCCTACAAGGGGATCCCTTAAGCCCATTGCTCTTCAATCTAGCCACCATGGAAGCCATCAAGGCTGTGAGGAAGGGCAAGGTAAAAGTCTTCGTGTACGCAGACGACATGGCAATACTCTCCGAATCGCAAAGTTACCTCCAACAAGCCTTTAATGATCTTGCAAAGTGGGCAACCGAAAACGGCCTGAGAATAAATGAGACCAAAACGGTAACAATGGTTTTCAGGAGGGGAGGAAGAACACCACCAAAAGACACGATTTGTTATAATGAAACCCCTTTATCATGCGTCAATCACTTTTGTTACCTCGGCATCACCTGCAGACGGAAGGAACAACGTTTACAAAGCACGTGAAGGAGAAATCTAGAAGTGCCATAGTGGCAATGAGTGACATATGGAGAAGCAGAGGACGTGAATATGAAAATTTTTGATTCACAATAAACCGAGAACGTAGACGACTATGCATATCGATATGTATGTCAATGGTCAATAACGATATGTAAAGTCGATATTACGCATTCTGATGTTATATGTGTATAATTGACCAATGGCGTTCTCTCATGAGTACAAGGCAGCCAACATAAACACAGGTTAACCAACTTCGAAATTTCAACTGAAACATTTCATTAGGTGTGGGACTATAAATATGCCCATACATCTTTATTATCACAACCTATTTTAATTCTACCATAACGTAAAATAATTAGAGAAGAAACATTTTTGTAATAGAACAAAAATGAACACAACAGTAGTTATTGAACTGAAGCATGAAAATGTAGTGTGTAATACAACCAATACAGTAATAAAATATGATTCGCTTCCGATCGGTTTTCAAAGATGCAGCTATTGAAAGCCACTTACTCTCCTTCATCTTTATACGAGGCGCGCCGCTTATCGTAAACGTGAGGATTTTCCTCAACACTAGAATCTCATCAAATAAAACTTTGCTCCATGATGCACAGCACCGAACAAAATAATGCATAGGTTATGTCACGGTCTTCTTCCTACAAAATAGCTTTCAAATGGCAATAGAATGAATCTAGTGGGCTGTGATCGGAAACGTGAACGCCAAAGTTGAAACTTGGCCAACTCTCCGTTCCCGATCCCGGCAAGCTTTTAGTTAATTGTGAATGCTCACATTTAAATGTATACATTTTAATAATTTTACCGTTTTCGTTTTCGTTCCGATTCTCGTTTCTGGTTTATTGTGAACCAGCCTTAAACTGTCCTTGAACATAGCACTTGCTCTCTTCAAAATGAAAATACTGCCAATATTGTACTACGGAATACAAGTCACAAGGCCATACCTCACAGAAGGGAAAATAGCAGAGCTGGAGAAAGTCAAAGCGGTCTACCTAAAACGCGCACCATGCCTGTCGCCACCAACCCCATCGAGGCTGGTTTATGAATTAACCAGGCAGCCCTTCCTGGTGAAGAATTAAGAATCCAATACCTGTTACGAGCTACCAGAGCGAGCACAGCCTTTCTACAGAAGTGCAAAGAGAAGAAAGAAGACATCTGGCCTGAATTTTACAGCACCGAAGCGATGACATCTGGGGCCTGTTTCACAATGTTTACAATCTTTGTAAATTGTAAACTTTGCTTGTAAATTGTAAATTTCTGTTTCACACAATCTTTGTTCGTAATGTTGAACTTTACAAAGGAAATCAGATCTTTACAAATTAAATTTTGCTCACTTTAAAAGTATTCTGTTTCACAATGAAGAGTAATTTTACAAACGCGTGAATTTTACTTGTAAAATTAGCACATTTTCTACAATACATCTGAGATGTGTAAAGTTTGATATTGCAAAAAATTATGAATAAATGCAATAAAGAAATACTTATTAAATTAATTTTTGAGTAACTGGATAATATTAAGAATTAAACTAAAGCAGTTTTGATGCTATTAAGGAGTTCTAATAACTCAGACGAATATATTGAATTTAGGCCTAATCAAACGAAGACGTATACGTAAAATTCTCCGGGCAAGAATTAATAACACGTTCGTATCATGGTATAAATTTAATGAAAGGTTTCGAATGAGTCCCGCGCTATACTTAATACTTAAGAATACCGCGTAAGTATTTATATACGAAGACTGTATTTAATAAATACTCGCACTTAATAAAGAAGTTCCCTGCACCAAAAATAAATAATTCAATATCGACACCACTTACGCGGTATTCTGAAGTCATTTCGAGTCCCGTTTCGCTGGAATCTCTCCTACCTACAAGATATGAGACATCATATCAAACCTCCGAAAGAGAAAAGTGATGCCCTAACCTCAAAGCGAGAACTGTATTGTTTTGCATTGGATGCATACTAGCTGTCAGTTCCGTGGGTTAGCAGATAAGCATGGAATTTCTACGATATCAGTGTGTAAAAGTGCCCTCACGGTAGTTGATATTGTTAAAAGCGTTAAATGCGGGGCAGGTTTTTGATCACCAAAATGTTATTTACTATAGCACAGAATTTTTATGCTGCTGATGGGATCGCTAATGTTTGTGAGGTTATGGATGCAACAATAAATACTGATGGATCAACACAAAAAAATTAACCTGATTTTGTGGTCAGACATCGTAATTATTTTATCAATTGCATATATATACGTGGACCAAATCTGTTATTTACTTATTTAGCTGAATTTTGTGCTAACTTTGGTCATTCACTTTGGTCATTCAAGTAATAGACGTATTGGTATACTCGCCCAATCATATCACATGAAACTCCATTGTCGCCAATATATAAAAATCTAAATACTTTTAATTTTTCTTAATACTTTATATTTTCTGTTGGTGAAATATGAATCAGCAAGCTTAGAATAATCTATTTTAGTACAAAATATAAACATATGTATCGATAGTAGTAAAAGTACAGCAACTTCAACTCTGCTCCTTAGCGATTTTTGTAAACTGTCGTTGGCGATATTGTGTAACCAATAATGCGCATTTGTAAATTTCTTTAGCTGATTTTGTAAAGTTCGTCAGACTTTACAAACTAATAAAATAGCATTGTGAAACACAATTTACAAGCATTTGTAATCTATTACTTGTTATTTAGACACGACATGGATTTATTCCAATTAATCGAAATTTGCAGCTTGATGCTTTACTTTTCGCTGATGATTTAGTTCTCATGGCATCAACTGAAGATGATTTACAATATTCAGTACACAATTTAAATATGGTCAGTGAAAAATATAACATGGAAATTAATATTGAAAAATCGAAAATCATGTCATTTTGTGGGAAATTCCCTGTACCAAGCAAAATCTGTTTGAATAATAAAATAATAGAAAGAGTAAATACCTTCACTTATCTTGGCTATACACTATCACCTTATGATGAAGTAGATATTGCTGAAAAAATATGTAAATATAATAAAACAATGGAGATCATTAATAAAATCATGAAACCTTCACTAGTACAAAGACACACAAGAATAGGCTTGTATAAAACCTTAGCACAGCCAGTATTAAGCTATGGTAGTGAAGCGTGGACTGTGAAGAATAAAGATGTCAGTAGAATAACAGCAAGATGAGATGAGGTTTATGAGAGCAACAGCTGGATATACTGCTGGGATCATAAAAAAATGACCTAATGCAAGAACTTCAAATAGAACCCATTATGCAGTTCATCAGCAAATATCAACTTCAGTGGAAGGGTCATCTCGAACGAATGAATCGATGCAGAATTCCAAAAGCACTGCTTCATTACCATTCATATGGCAAAAGATCTCTAGGCCGTCCAAAAAGAGATGGGCTGAAAATTCCAGTTTGAGACCGTAACAGGCCACTTGGCCTAATACTTGTTAGGAAGATGATGATGATGATGATGATGATGACTTGTTATTTGGAAATTGTTAATTTGTAATTTGTAAGGATTGTGAAACGGGACCCTGATCTCTGGACTCATGGGAACTACAAGCTGAGACATCTAGTGACAAGAATGGCTGTACATGAGTTTCATCACAAAGTCTGCAACACTGCATAGTACCACTCACCATGTGGAAGCTGCGTGTGTCTACTGTGCAAGAAATCTTGTGAAAGATACCATATCCTATGCTACACCGAAAGAACGAAATCATTGATTTCATACAGTGAAGACAGCGCCCGTAGGGAAAAACCCTAAAACTCTTTCACTTTGCACGAGTGTGCACTTTCTCTTCTTTATTATAAAACACTTCCCAAACACATCACAACTGAATGGCTTCTCAACTGTGAAATACGTGAATGCTCAATGAGATCTGTGTGAAAACGTGAATGCATAGAGAGATATTCTGCGCGAGAAGAAAACTTTGCACTGAAGTCTGTATTGAATAGCATCGTGATAGATCGCACGAAAGAATGCCTCATTTAGATTTGAAGAGCTTCTATAAGAGTTCGCCCTCACTTCACAATCAAATGACTTCTGACACGTGTGTTCGCGTGAATGCTTATTGAAATGTACGGAGACCGAAAAAGTCTTTCAAAAAACGTCACAACGGAATTGTTTCACGCACTGGTGTACGCGTGAATTCCTATTGAGATATTTCGAGAGCGAAAAACACTTTCCACAAACGTCACAACTGAATGGCTTCAGCCAGTGTAACTGTATGGCCTCTCGTTTATGTGCAAGAGTGAATCCTCTTGAGAACGCTGGACCAGCGAATAGGGATTATAAAGAATGGACACTTCGCGTCGGTACCTTTGATGTAGCTGGACTGATTTCAATAACCTTCAAGCCAGCTAGAGCGTGAGATTCTGCTTTCTCCGTAGAGTTGACGCTGACATCACACCAGCTAGCAGTCGACACAACGGAAATATAACACATATAATTAATACATCTAGGTACATTATGTACTCAAAATAAAATAAATTGGATGCATAAAATAATAAATCCTTCATTAACTGTAATGTCTAGACTCTAGAGTTCCTTTATAATGATACAGTAGTTGAGACGTTAACCCCAACAACAATTAAAATATGTAATGATTTGATAGCGCTGAAAATGGAAAAACAAAACTCTTACGAGAAGTAAAACCATATACCTATATTATATTGTATACAAATATTAAACGAATTCGATACTTAATTTTATAATGTATATATTATTTTATAATATAATTTATTATATCTGAAATATAAAAAAATATTATTACAACTAGTTTGTCACTGAGAAATAAGGAAAAGCTGTTAACTTGAATTTATTTGAAGCAAAGCGTTACTGGATTATGCAATAAGGTAGGCGATGTTTGAATCCTGTGTCTCAACTCTATTCTCAATTCTTATTTTAGTCTATGCTCGATTACACTAACCTCTAGCGCTTGAAAGTAGAACTAAACGCTGGCGCACAGAGAAACAAAACACAGGAAAATTCGCTCAGTGTCCATTCTTTATAATCCCTATTCGCTGGCTGGACCTTGAAAATCTCATCCCACACATATCACAACAGAATGGCCTCTCGCCTGTGTGCATCATTGAATGTGTTTTAAGGTGTGAAGACCTTGTAAAACACTTCCCACACACATCACAACAGAATGGTTTCGCGACAGTGTGCAGTGAACGCCTCTTGAGATTTGACCAATTCCACAAAAAAACTCTTTCCAGTCAACATCGAAACATTTGAGTCTTCCGAAGTCGCGAAAAGACATTCCGCAAATATCAGAATCGTACTTCTTGCCGTCGTACACTTCAGGATTTAATAAACCCTCCGTCTGGCAGAAAGTCGATGCACTGGAGACTGTGGTTGCAGTTTTGTGAATGCTAGTACCAATGTTGCTTTTGTCGTGCAAAATCTTTTCGGCACTCTGTATTTTTGTAGATAGAATCACAAACAGATCTTGAGGTGATTTTTGCAAACTCGTGATAAAACGGTTGAATGGTTTCCACGGTCGACTTTGACTGTGTCGTATTTCAACGCGTGAATGCTTGTGAAAGTTCGTTATTTTTAATGAAATCCAAAATACAATAATTGGAATAATAAGTTTTCTAGAGACGTAGAAAATAAGTTTGTTTTAAAAATTTAATCCGTTTTATTTTCAAATCAGGGGCGTATTACTTTTTAAAGGGTGTTAATTTTGTTGTTATTTTTATTTGTTGCTTTACTAGAGACGTAGAAAATTCTGTTACAATAAAATTTATTGATCACGTTTTATTTCCACAAAACTTTGTTAATATCTAACAAGTTACTTTAATTTTATTTCCATTATTATTGTTGTAAAAAAATAAATTTACAAAATTATTATAATCTTGAATGAGTTATATTATAAACTTTTTCTTTTGCACAAACAAAAATATTATTAACCTATTGCAGGTATCTTGGAGTTTATGGTGGAAAATATACCCATTAAAATAATAAATTAACTTTATGCATTTAATATTTCAATAATGGAAAATATTTTTCAAAAGAATCGTATTTCTTGAAGAGTTCCGGAAAAAACGATGAATGTCACATTTCTGTTAAGGATTAGATAATGATCTAATTAATAACTATAACTGCAAGATGTAGTCTGTTTCTATAGAAAATAAAGGAAAGGATTGCTGTATTCGTGGTGATAATTCTCCTTTTTACCATTTTTCATAAGCAGAACATTGTGTAGTGATCCATTGAATTTAATGAATCAACCTCAACAAAATTGTGACAATGTTTTTGAACTCTTCATATTTTGTCGTTGCAAAATCTGCGATTTTATTGGTGGGCAAGATGTTTGCATTTTTATCTTGAGACGTATAGACCTGATAGAATGTCACCGTCGAAGACTTCCAACCACCATGCCGTTTCAAAGCAAGGATATCGGCTCCTGTATTTGCTAATAAAGTAGCTGATGTTCTTCTGAATGCACGTCCCGTGTATGAATCCGGATCATTTAAGTTTAAAAACTTTGCAATATTTGAAGGCACTCGACCAATAGAGTTCATTCCCACAACTTGGTTTGTACATTTCCCATTAGAAAATCGATGGAAGAATCTACGTGATGCAGCATTTATTGGTCGGAGATTTACATATTTTCGAAAAATATCCAAAAAATGAACTTCTTCATCAGGGTTGTCAATGATTGTAAACGTTCGGGAAATTTTTGTCTTTGTATTGGGAATATTCACAACAACGACTGAACCCCTGTCTTCAATGTCATCAATAGTCAGATTTGTAATCTCATCCCTCCGACAAGCACCAGCTATTCCCATTATCATAACTACTTTCATCATCAAGTAAGTGTCATCAGGAGCTTCCATTAAAAATCTAATCATGTCCTCTCTGTCGAAAACTTTAGATTTTTTTGGCATTTGCCCAACGTTTTTCTTCTTTAAAAAATTCACCAAAATTGAAAATTGTCCAATATTGATACCATACTTCAAATTTATCATAGTTTTTAACATTGAATATTCTGACCACAGACTACTAGCAGATTTCAAAGTTGTGGTCCTCTTCACGAAATAAGCTAGCATTGTTTTTTCATTAATTTCTCTTTTTTTCCCTTCCAACCAATTTGTGAATGTATTATAGGCTCTTTCATACCTTGCCCTGGATTTGTCGGGAACCAGAGAAGCACAGCCTTGTTCCCAAGCCTCTTCAACTTCAAGATCCACATCTTTTCCATATGCGTCGCAATTGAAATCCTTGTGACATTTGTGTTCGAGGTAATGGCCTTTGAGTCCTGCAAAGTCCAGAAGAGACATTCCGCAAACGTCACAATCGTCTTTCTTGCCGTCGTCCTCTTCAGGAATATGTTCGCAGAATTTGGCAACTTCATTATTACCGCTAACTGCAACACTGAGAATTGTAAGTGTCATTAGTGGAAAGAATGTGTGAATTTCCAATATGGAAATATATACGCCATTAGCAAAGTAATATAGGAGAAATTGATAATGGACTTTCACATTCAGTTACTTCTGTGTAGATTAACTTAAAAAAAGTAAGTAATAATATTAATTATAATAATCATAACAGGAATAATGACAGTAGTAGTAGTAGTAGTAGTAATAGTAATAATAATAATAATAATAATCATAATAATCATAATAAAATAGTACTAATGGTGGTACTGTTATTTTAAAGAAAATATATAATAATAATAATAATAATAATAATAATAATAATAATAATAATCATCATCATCATAATAAATGTAGTACTAATGGTGGTACTGTTATTTCAAAGAAATATATAATAATAATAATAATAATAATAATAATAATAATATAAATAGTAATAATAAATGTCTGTAATGGTGGTAGTATTTCAAAGAAATATATAATGATAACAATAATAATAATAATAATAATAATAATAATAATAATAATAAATAATATAAATAAATGTAATAATTATGTTTCAAAGAAATATATAATAAATATAATAATAATAATAATCATCACATCATAATAAAGTAGTACTAATGGTGGTAATTTCAAAGAAATATATAATGATAAATAATAATAATAATAATAATAATAATAATAATAATAATCATCATCATAATAAATGTAGTACTAATGGTGGTACTGTTATTTCAAAGAAATATATAATAATAAAAATAATAATAATAATAATAATAATAATAATAATAATAATAATCAATATCATCATAAATGTAATAATTAATTGGTAATTGTTATTTCAAAGAAATATATAATAATAAATAATAATAATAATAATAATCATCATCATAATAAATGTAGTAATAAAAACTGTTAATCAAAGAAATATATAATAATAAATAATAATAATAATATAATAATAATAATTATCATTTGTAATTGTGGTATTGTTATTTCAAAGAAATATATATAACAATAATAATAATAATAATAATAATAATAATAATAATAATAATAATATAATAATAATAATAATAATAATAATTAAAATAGTAGATACTTAAGATTTACATATAATTGTGGTAGTACATTTAGCAAAATTAATTCAGTAAAATTCTGTAGGCATCTCAGACCCAGAAACTAATAATCAATCAATAATCCGTCCTGCTTCTACACAAAATACAGTCAACACAAATCATAAGTTGAAATAATCTCATTGCAAGATCGCAAGTGATTTAGGTAGTAACTCCCTTGTCAATTTCATTCAAAAGCTCCAAGTTTAGGGTAAGAACGTTTTGCTTGCATTTTGCAGAATCCATTGTGAAGTAGTAGCGGCAAATGTGATACTGTACAGTAATATAAATAGTTTTTTTAACAGCAGTGATAATAAGTAATAATAATAATAATAATAATAATAAATAGTAATAATTATGTTTGTAATTGTGGTAGTAGCAGCATAGGTAACAATAGTAGTAGTAGTAGTAGTAGTAGTAGTAGTAGTAGTAATAGATCTTGTAAATAATGTTGGGCCGAATTGATCTTATTTTTAACATAAAATGAAATGTGTTTGTGGATAATTTTTTAAAAAATTTTAGAAAAATTGTTTAGATAGAAATGGGTCTATAATTAGTAACACTGTTTTTATTACCATTTTTGAAAACTGGAATATGGAAGCTTCCTTCCAAAGTGACGGGTAAATTTTAATAAGATTGAATAAAAGTTAAAATAGGCAAGAGAATATTAGAGCAATGATTATAAAATTAGGAATGCTATCAGTTTTTACATTTATTAGGCTTTAGCTTTTTAATAGCTTTATTTACATCATCGAATGTAATATTAGGTAGGGACAAACAGTCAGTAATATTAGAATAATAATAATGAAATTAATAATTTTGTTGAATAATTTAAATTGACTACCAAATGCATGTTTGTAATTTCTTTTTCATCTGTGATGTGAACGCCATTTATTATTAGTTCTGTGGGATTACTATTAGTTTTTCGAAAATAATAATTTCCAAAATTTAAGGTTAATAATGAATTTGAATTTATCAATTTAATCATGGCTTTGACTTGTTTTAAAATTAAAAAAATTTGATAATGATGATCAATTATATTTTTTTGTAATTTTTATGAGCTTTATTTTTTTCTTTATAAGCTGAGCAAATCGTTTAAACCATTTAGATAATAATAATAATAATAATAATAATAATAATAATAATAAAAATAGTAATAATTATGTTTCTAATTGTGGTAGTAGCAGCATAGGTAACAATAGAAGTAGTAATAATAATAATAATAATAATAATAATAATAAAAAATAATAATATGTTTAATAATAATAATAATAATAATAATTTAGTAATAATAATACCAGATAATAATAACCTCCCACATTCATTAAACTTGTTTGTTAATCCAGACACTCAGGGACTGTCTTAAACATTCATTAATTTGGTTGTTTGAAACAGTAGGACTCATTTAAATCTATATGAGACATGGATGACTGAAAGCAGTAGGACAAACTTAACAAATTAATGGAAACCATTTTTCCTGGTACACACAATTGGAAAATGTAACAATTCTATTAATTGGCCTGCATTAAATGTGATAAGGTGAAGGCAGATCTATGCTTTGGTATTTCCTTGAATGGCAGCAACTTCAGCATCAATAGTTGTAATGGTATAGCAGTGGTAAAACATTTATTGGTGATAGTTACAGCAAATATTATAATTATGCTATTTGACTCCGCGAAGTATACTTTCATCTGAGTAATAATCACATTAAAGCTAAAAATATATTTATTCTGTCGTGATATAAATAAAAAGTGAAACCGACGACAAAGTAAGGACTGATGAATTTCACTCACCTTTCAGTCAAGACTTCATTCTCTTCTTCTGTCACTTCCGGTTTGCCCTCATCACTCACTTCATCCAATTCACACGAATTTTCCTGCACATCAAGATTTTGCAAAACAGACAGATGAACTATTAATGCATGGTAGTTTATACACTCCAGAGATTTAAATAAAAATCCTACCCAATGCAATATAGAGTATAAGCTTTCTTAGCAAAACCATGATCTGAATAAATAAAATACAAAAGAATTGCAAACAAGAAATTATTGCAATTAAAAAAAAAATATCGTGTATTAAGTACATTTTGCACAAACACCGAGTTAATTGAAATTGTAAATGATAATGATGGTGGGGTGCAAGAAGGCAGTTGGGTAATTCCATGCAATTAATTATGACGAAAACATTCATATCTCTAAATTTGTTAAAAATTGTACATTCAACTGTTTTGTCGTACATATTAATCATGTACAAAATTATGTTTGTGACAGCTACCGTTTAAATGTAATGGGGAGTTAAAATATGATTATTTGAGCACTTAGAGATCTGAATTCCCTCCTATAATAATATTTATTCCTCTGTTAGACAGCCATCTTAGGTACATTTTGTGTATTGGCGAATAATTTAGTATATTTTATTCATTATAATGTCACCTGTGTTAGGTTCAAGCATGCGATATTTTGCGCAATAGGCCTATATACAAAATATTATAATATTGCATATTGATGGCTAAAACGTGATATCTCGGATCAGTACATTCGCATGTAAAATAAAAATAAACTTCAAAATTCTTTTCTCAAAATAGACAAACTTCTTACATATGTTTCTGCTTTGCAAGATCTTCTATTCGAGAAAAAAATATCAGTACACTGTCCAATTTTGTGAACACAATAATAATACCATGAATCTAAATAATACAAATGTAGTTAAACTAAATTACATTTTTGTAAATCGAGGTATCTCTGCTTAGCTATCGATATACAATAATTTGATTAATTATTTATATACTTATTCTTAATTCATTAATTCTTCGAACAGCGACGTTACTATTTATTGCTTTATTAAGGTCTCTATATCGTCTGAGGATTTTTTTTTTATTTTAGTAGGTTATTTTACGACGCTTTATCAACTTCTAGGGTTATTTAGCGTCTGAATGAGATGAAGGTGATAATGCCGGTGAAATGAGTCCGGCAGTGTTGCCAACACTTTAATTGTATCCCCCATCAGTATAACACCGGGAAATCCGTCAGAAACCGTCAAAATTAAAAAACAATCAATAAATAAAACCCATTCAATATATCTATATACAAATAAAAAGCAAATTTTAACACAACTTAATTACCTACGTTGATTAAAATATTAATTCGTTAACCTCTGACTTGTTTACTATGAGAGAATCTGAAACAGGGGATTCTTTAACACGGTACGGCACAGTTCAATCCCCCCAAAATTATACAAATAAAATGACAGAACCTAAAAAAAGTCAAAAGACTATATAAATCATAATTTCCGCCAGAAAATCCGTCACCCGTCAGAGCCATTCTTTTCCCGTCCGTTATTTTCAAATTCCGTCAGTTTTGACGGAATTTCCGTCCTGTTGGCAACACTGGAGTCCGGGGTCCAACACCGAAAAGTTACCCAGCATTTGCTCATATTGGGTTGAGGGAAAACCCCAGAAAAAAACCTCAACCAGGTAACTTGCCCCGACTGGGAATCGAAACCGGGCCACCCAGTTTCGCAGCCAGACGCGCTGACCGTTACTCCACAGGTGTGGGCTTCGTCTGAGGAAGAATTTATCTGCTCTGTAGACTGTCTTTCTATTTTCTATCAAATTAATGCACTCATGTGCTACTTCTAATAAAAAATTTGGCATATTTATCTTCCTCACTGAAACATCTGTTCCTCATATCTTTCTGGTTCGTATTTGTCTATATTTACTGCAAATTTTGACAACAATAAAAGCAATGCCTCACATCAGTCTAGTAGCCGATGTTCACTTTTTATTCATTCACGTCCTATTACGTCACTTGTGAAATCCAAATGTGTTAGGTTAACGATCCAATTACTAGTGGCCCGTTAATTTCCCTTTTGCAACCCGACTATGACTAACTTTAAAGGTCCACTAACTAAAGGTGGAAAACATTATTTATAGGTCAGTTTTCTTGCTAACCACATTCCAAGATGCTCACAGGTGTGAACCAGATAGATGTCGGCAACTGATCCAATGTATAGGGTAAAGCGGGTAATGGAAAAATGTTATGAAGAATGTGAGGATCTGTCAGGCATTTGTGGATTAAGGCAAATTAAATTAAACTAAAACTCGGACGGTTAAAAATTTTATCAGTGGCGATGTAAAAAACAAAATTATTATGGTTTACGGAACACTGAACACTGCAGGGTCTACGACAAAAATGAAGTATCGAAGGTTTACGACTGACTACAGGATGAAGAAATTTAAAGGATGAAAGCAACCATCATCGTATCCCCTGGTCACTTGCCTGTAGTCAGTAAATAACAGAGAGAGAACTACCGACCAACACACTTCATTAACTGCACTCACCTCAGCTTCACTCTTCACGATTGGAAAGTCTACTGACACTTCAACTTCCTCAGAAGTCATCTCTGATTTCACATCATATCTGTGGTCTATACATTCTTCTTTTATTGCAGTGAAATGAAAGTCTAATAAATTTCCTTCCTGGGAAATAAAGAAGAAAACTAAATGAGCAATACATGATATAAAGCTGTAGGCCTACACGATAATTCCGTGACTATTTATAAAGTCCGTCCACACTATTATTAATAATTATGTCAACGAATGCATGTGTATCAATTTTAAAAACTTGCAACGCAACGTACAAAGGTATTAATTAAAAGAGAATTGTATTCAATCTTATAACTTATTTTAATGTAAATTATTGCAATTATAAATTTACATTATACTTTTAAAACTGTTAACGTTTTCGCCATTCAGTATGGCATCTTCGGACATTGATAATTACAGACATGTTGTGAAAAAATACATTGCATTAAAATTGTAGTGAAGATGCTATTTTATAAGTGAGATCTTATCGGTTATATATTTCAGCAAAAATAAACACTTCTAGAAATTATACCTTGCAAGATCCCTCGTTCTTGTTGACGTTAATTGACCCTTTAATAACACTGATATGCTGTTTAGTAATTCTCTGACCTTGAGGCAATAGGTACTGTTATGTAACACGATACATATTGGACAGACAACTAAGAAAATACTTCATCCATACAGAATACAGTATATTAACTTATTCCACAATTGAGACATCTGGCCGACGTCTACAGATGACCACAAGGATGCAGAATACAAAACAAAGGTTAATGTTATACTACATGATATAACTGATTCAGTTTTAAAATGCTTCAAAGTTGTTGTATAAATAGATGCAATTACAAAAACTCTTAGATTTATATATTGATAACAGAGAAAATATGTTTTGATGTGAAATAAAATTATATATTTACGATTGGTACTTATATCGCATTCACAAGTTTCAACTTAGTTATTTGTATTTCATCACGTTCAAGAAAAATAATTAGTTACATTGGTATATGCTCGCCAGTTATATATGATGTATTTAGAAGGAAAAAAAGTAATTGCTTTCAATATACCTCAGATAAAAGCTTCCCCTCTTCTGCATCTGCGTTGTCACTTGTTTGTATATCAAGTGGGTCGGAGTCAGGTTCCATCTTCATCAAGTCATCCATTACAACTGAAAAAGAAAATTAGATAACTTAACCTGCGGAATGTAAGCGATTGGGATAGACTTACTGGTTTTGTAAGTAATCATTCTACATCTGCGCAGAGTGAGTATTTCTGTGTATGCGAGCGCGAACATATACAGCACTAATTAACACAAAAACAAAGGAAAGTGTAGATGAACATGCGAGTGTATGGAAAACTTACGGTAACTGTTTTACAAAACAAGCCCTACGATAGACGACATAGTTTATCACAAAGTTTCACATGCAATCTGCTGGTTCGAACGTAATCACTGTGCGGTTCTATGACAAATGTGTGGTACAATTTAATATCGCCGTGCTCCATAATAATTGACATGGCTCATAAAAATAATTTTTTGAATATAAGAAACAAACATGAATAATATTTACCGTAAGCGTTTAAAACAGAGAGGATACATGTAATAAATAATCTGAACGTTACGGAATAACTAAAATTTATACGAAATTTTACACTGGTAAGAGTATAATACAAAGAGAATAAGTGTAACAAAAAATCTGCACCTTATAGAATAATTAATTACACGTTTTAAATGTAAATATGTACCTGTGCCTCTTTTCTTACAGTAATATGCAAAGAAGAAGTCGATGTACAGCACAATTGATTGTAAGCTATGCAGGAAAGTTTTTGGACGTCGTTTCCTCTAGCATTTTGTGGAATACAATGCAATAGTATATTACCCACTGCTAAATTGAAAAAAATCACATTTACATACCTGTTTTCAGCTGTCAACTTTAAGCACTCGTGAAGGACAAAATTAGCATAGAATAATAAGACTAGATACGGCAAATTTATATTAGTATATTTCTTACAAAGAGTAATTAAGAAACCTTGATAGGAACTCACATAGAAGACCGTGACACATTGGTTTCTGGATTACTTACGACCAGTAATGTCAACATTGTAAACTGGATACATAATACTTGTATACAAATTTATCCTGCGTAAGGTTTTCCTAAACCTCTAAAACAAATATCGGGATGAGCCCTATAAGTAATTGGCCACGAACCTACATTCCTTTACCCATAAAGATTCCGTTGATTTTACAAACAATTTTCGACCTAGATTCACTGGCTTAGCTTTGTATATTACCTTGCTACTTGAGCCAGTGACTCGACTTTATTCGCAAAGGGGACTTTTACATTTCAGACTTACAAATCCAGGCGTTTCTTCTGGCGGTCTTGACTCAGCCTTATAACGTCACACTTGTCATATGAGCGAGTTTACTGGACTCCACTGGCACTGTGAAGGGACAAAGTACCTTTCCAATGTGCAGACTTACATCTTCCGGCGTTTCTTCTTGTGATCCTTAACTCAGCTTCTCTAACGACTTCCCCACCCCCTCTGTTATGTGGTAGCTATTGCGTCACGTCTGTTTTCGGCTGTTTCCCCTTCAACTTTTTTTTTTTTTTTTCAGTAGAGCAGTGAAACCACACTGAGACAAGTGGTGAACAGGCTTGGAGTTTACATACTCCGTTTTACTCAGCACCAAACTCTGTTGCATTATTAAGTTTTTTCTTCCTTTTCCTTTCTTTCAACTCAATTCGTCTACGGCTATATACAAATGCTGTAAAAACACGTGACGTGTTACTTCCATAGTATTACCACTCTTGAATTGCATCTATCTCTCTTCCAATTAATGTGGCGAATGGATGTTTAGGCGAAAGAAGAACTTCTTTCAATAAAATGTCTCTTGAATTTTACTATTGTTTTGGAGAAATGCTGCATTCGGCTGTAAATCAGGAGTGGATACAACTTCTGAGGAAGGAGATTTTTCTGACTGTAAGTTTAGGTTTGCCATTAGCAGTAGGAGCAGAGCATAGTATATTGGGGGACGAAATTCACAGTTTCTGTCTGTTCTTATGGGAACGTTGACAGTATCATTTTCTAAAATACTTTGATGTATTTCAGAAGAAGAGTCCAGGAAAAGAAAGAAAGGAAACGAATATAATCAATTTGAGGTCGATTTACTTAGAGTAAGGAGTGTCTCAATACGCCTATAATGAGCTACAGATCCTCCAAATTGCTGTCTTGTAGCGGCAGGTAAATGTCTAGTATATATTTGATTACGTTGCTATATGCAGAGCATTGGGAATATCGTAAATAAAGCAATTTCATAATTTGAGCCGTTCAGAGCAGAAGTGATGAAAATGAAATCTGGATAATGTGGGTTAAAGTAAACATTCTGTAAAATACAGAGCAAAGTAGCAATTAAAATGTCCTTCGTGCTCATGAAACCGTCTAAATACTGAAATTAGTGTATACCCTTAGATAAATTATGTTGTTGTTATTATTATTATTATTACTATTATTATTACGGTATTATTAAGTTAAAGCTGGTAATTTAGACATAATGGCATAACTACAATGTTACAAAACAATATAAAACCTAAATTTCTTATTTTGTTCATTACCGCTAGGAAAAAATTGAAAAAGAAATTCACTTCATTTCCATATTTATTCGTGTGTAAATTCTTGAAACTGGTAGGTATAAGCCTTAAATGTGTGTTTACTTTGTGAACAGAACATGTCTTCATTAGTGCAATAAAATATCTTCTTGTTGTAGTACACCGCCAAAGATAAGAATTGCAGAAGTAAGGAATCCGGGAAAGAATCGCACAGATATATTGATTGCATTCTAATTTGATCAGAATTTGATAAACATGGAAATATGGTACCAGGACAAATAAAATAAAGCAATATTGGCGAATTATTGATGATGCATAAAGAGGGATCCCCCAGAGGGCAACAAAACGGTGCAATTCATGCGACATTTTGAACATCTGAAGGAGTATACAAATATTTTGGTCGTGGGGAAAAATGCACATAATTACAAAAAGACGATTTTCCTGTTGTACCTCATCACGTAAGTAAAGTATTTTTTTCTAATATTTGAAATGATAACATTTCTTGTATGTTACATTGAAATTGGTGTCACGTTGACCAACATACTTGAATTTCATTATTATACTTATATTTAGTTAAGAGTAAAAAAAAAAGTCACTTAAGAAAGAATTCGTTTTTTTTTTTTGACTTACGTCCCTTTTTCGCCGACCAAAGAATTATTAATAATTTATAGGAATTAATAAAATATAATATTATTATATTAAATATATAAACTAATTTTTATTACTGGTAACAATTTTTATTAATACTATAGGGGTTCATAAATAATTTTATAATCTCCAATGCTATATTACGGTACAATATGTTTTAAAACTATTATTCAGTACAGTATTTGACTTTTTTTTTATATTCTTGTTAAAATTCTGAATTTTTCGTCCTTATTTCCAAAAGTTTAAAGAAAATTCTGGCGTGACAAAAAAATGTGAACAAAGCCCGGAACTAACTATTATCAGTACCTAAACGGTATGTTACAACTTAAATTATTGTACTGAATTTATTTTTTACTCATGATATTTATCAACATTCACATTTTTTCACTTTCATTTTCAAAATTAGAGAAAATCTAGCGTGGTAATGAAAATATGAATACAGATTTGGATTCGGGGCACTTCAGTTAACTAGAACAAGTAATTGTAGCAGAAATGTTTTTTAAATGCATATCAGTGTAATAATGATAACAATAATACCTCAAATGGATTACATCTCCCCAGTATGTATGCGTGCATGCCATTGTAAGTAACCTGGATCCAGACAATTCTTTCCACAATAGCAGTGAGGTGTAACTTATAAACCTGTGATCTTGTTACCGTCAGATGTTTGTCACTGGTTCCAACTCTCATTAGTTTCAAAATCGAAGTTGCGAGGAAGCGCCATCTCTGACCGATACGTGACTCATAGCGGATGTGACGTAGGTACGTATATGTGACAGCTGTGGAGTGGAAACGAGTTAAGATCAGAAGATTAACTTCAAGGACAACACAACTGGGATCCAAAGAACTTCGTGCCAAACACAAGGTTATTGTCCGTAAGTATTTTATACTTAAGGTGCAATTCAGTCAGTGTAGTTTTCCAAGAATAAATGCCCTTAACTTTCGTTAATATTATTGAACGCGCAAAAATTCTCGGATAAAATCGCTATTACCAGTAACAGAGAATTTCCGGAACTGTGCTGTGACTACAAAACAATAGCCATACCCTACAAATAGAATGGATTCTGGAGTGCTTGTACCCGAATCCTCGTGTCCAAAGTAATGTATTACTCGCACGTGTTGACAGATATGGCTCTCGAAATGTTTCTCGCTTGTGTAAACAAACCTACATTTTCAAATGACTATAATACGCAAGATTTTCCCATTTCAAGTGACTATAATACGCAAGTTTTTCCCAGTCATTTAACTAGTACGGTTATTTGTTTGTGAGAATGGATTGCTAAGTTTCTAGACTATTCCACTATGTATAGTTCTACCCAAAAGCATCACATTTAACACTTCCCCCATTCAATCAAATTAAACCAAACTTGACAATTCAATCAGTTCTCACTAGGAGGTAAGCGTAAAAGCCGAGATACCTCTCAGCAGAGAAAGACCTTCCACACAAGATCCAACTATATGCCTTCTCGCTCATCAACATTATAGTATAGTATTTATTTAACTTGGTAGAGATAAGGCCATCAGGCTATCTCTTCC
>JAJSOF020000041.1:20289814-20415320 GCA_025594305.2 Periplaneta americana
AAAAATATTTTATTCTATATATTAATGCATATAGTACTCCTTCCCTTCTTAAACTGTCAAAATTCCCCTCCTGCTTGGAGAAAACAGCTTGTATGACTGCGCTACAGGATTTAAAATTACATTTTTTCTGTGCCACATGTTGAAAAAGGTTCAAAATCGCAGATCTACAAGGAAAAGAATTGCCTCACGAAAAATTGCCCCAAGAATTGTCCTCTATTTGCTAAAATTCTACTAGGCCTAATACAATTTAAATGCAGTTCTGTGGCATCTAAATTCGATGCGCTTTTCTTAATGTAAATTGTGCTATTTTTGTTTTATTTGCTGTGTATTTCTAGGAAGAGCAGACTTAATCGGACACAGTGAATGTGGAGCCAAGAGTGGAAGTAACAGCAGAGGACAACGAGTTTTTGACGGAAAGGTGAGTGTGGTGTGCGAGTCTTCACGTAGAGTTCATTGTGTTTGAAGTGTCTGTTAGCTTGACTGTCCAGAAGCAGCTTCAGAAGAACTGTCTGCCTGAATCATCCAGCAATAATCAGTCATCACATTCACACTGCACTTCCCTCGGTATCTGGTTACCATAATGTACTGTTAAAACTTTCTTCATGTTCTTCACTCAAAATGCGTAGATTTTCAGGAAAAAAATAGATGGACATGCAAGAAGTGGGCCTTTATAGTCATATTGCAGCTCAAGGTCTCGAAACTCTCCAACTTAATTTCTACAGTAGTTTGTAATTCAAGTCTTAATAATACCATAGGAAATTATGTAGTACGGTAATATTTTAAGTCCATTCCAAGCGTTCTTCTGCAAAGTGTTAATCATGGTTGCAATGTCACTGTGTAAAATTAATTTGCTCCTTTTATTTAATTATTTATTTGTTTGTCTATTTACTCATTGTTTGATTGATTGATGAATGTGTTTATTTATTTATTTACTCATTGATTAATTGCTGGATATATTTATTTATATACTCGTTGATTGATGGATTTATTTATTTATTTATTTATGTATTTACGTATTTATTTATGTATTTACTTATTTATTTATTCATGTATGTATTTATTGATTTATGTATATATTTATTTATTTACTTATTTATTCATTCATTCATTCATTTATTTATGTATTTATTTATTTATTCGTTTGTTTGTTTCTTTGTTTATTCGTTCGTTCATCTGTTCATTCGTTCATGCATTGTGGTGTAGTTAAGGTCATCAGTCTTTCACTTCCATAACACCAGATATACTACTGTACTACAATAATACATACAATTGTAGTTGAGCAACGTTGTTTCTCTAATTTATGATTTCTTTCTGTTTGGCCGCTGTCCCCTCTTGTAATACATAGACCTAGCCATAGTGTCCCATTCACACAAGAAACATGTTGGTGTTGTTATTAACTAATGTATAGTTCTTAGCTGTAAATCCATTCAATCTCTTAACTCTTCAGTATATCTCACGACAACTTATGATTCTGAAGTTACGGCATAGCCGCATGCTTCACTGTAACTGACTCCATGCTGCAACTACTAGTACTATGACTACTAGCGTTCAGGCAGGGATGTAGAAAATTGACAGAAATTAAGGTATTGTAGTTGTAGGAGAAATCACAATCACATGAATGAGGCAGTTTATATTATTAGTGCCTGATATACTTCATGCACAATAATAATCAGCAGTAAATTAAGTGTAATGAATTTATATAACATATTCTACAAATGACAAGAAATAAGGCATTAAAATTTTTAAGTTGCAATATTTGTGATATATATTTAAGATTTTATGACTATTTGCTTATAAATTAAGAGTACTTATGGTTAAATGATATAGCATGTTCTTCTAGGCGAAATCATGCATGAATATATAATAGGATGCGAAACTTACTGAGTTTCCCGTGGCATATAGTAGAGGCTCTGTTGTAGAAATTGATCCTGCTGTCACTTGCTGGTGGGAGGGGCGTTATTACATCTAGCAGCGCACCAAGTGGCGAAAAGAGTAATTACTCCATGCATTTAGCAGCGCACCTGGTGACGAAAGTGTTAAACTGTGCAGAAAGTATTCCCTCCCACTCTCATCGATATTCAAAACTAACCCAATTTAAAATAAAACGTTTACATTTTTATTCCTCACAGCATCTTCTACTGAAAATTCTTACCGGAGCCAACAGGAAGATAAAAAAAGACGATCTATTTTACACTACCCGATTGAAATATAACCAGACAGAGACAAAAAATAAAGCAAAAGGTTAGATAATTGGGATTGTATTTTTTGGGTATTTAGTGTACAGCGCAATGGAAAAGTCTGCAAGAACTACTTAGATAGTTCAATTTATTATATTATATATTACTATTACTTTACAATACATTCAACAACACTATTTTTACAACGTCCATAAACATCACTGTTTAACATACACTGCTCATACACACACGTATCACTTTATGTTCACTTATTAGCAAGTTTCTGTCTGCCATCTCGTCTCCTCGAGCAATATCTCGAACGGATAAATAGAGAACTGCGGGTAATGTACCCAACACGTAGTTCTAATGTTCACCATCTATGACGTTTGGCGCTGATCATCTTATTTCAGCCCCCCGCCGCCAGATTGTGCTGACCGCAGTTTCGCATCTTATTATACTGTTAGTAACTGGGAAATCCGACCCTAGAACTTGGAGAAGTTAGGGGTGAAAATTGCTCCCCACCCACCACACGTTTCAGTAGCAAGAGTTTGTCAATCTGTTTATGGTTGGCAGGTGATCAGAGCCTCAGTCTTGCCTGCCTGCCTGCCTGCGTGTTGTACGTGTTGAAAACATTTGATCTGGTGATCTTTCGCTTTTACGTTCTGTAAAATATTACTAGCTCTTTAGTTTAGTTTAATTTTTGTTATAACAATTTAGTTTAGTTAGTGTGTTCTTCTTTGTAATTGTTTCAAGTTTTTAGTAATAATCAGGGAACGGATTTATATGGACTAAAAATATATGAAATATGTAAATATATATGTAGTTATTTTTACCAAAATATGGAATTAAATATGGATTTTTACCAAAATATGGAATTAAATATGGACTTAAAATTATAAAAAAATGACTATGTACGTTAAATATTGGTACATTTTAATCAAACTAAACAAAAATATAATGGACGTACCTTATCTTCCAATGTAGTTTCAACAAAACACAATTTTTATTGTCTGTTACCATAACAATAGGTTACAAACATTTCTTTCAAGTACTGAAAAGTGAATCTTCTTCTATTGTCTCTGAGGATAGATTTATACTGACTAAAAGAGCGTTCGACGTCACAAGAAGTAACTGGTACATAATTCAATTTCACAATGTCTGCTGGGGATAAGTCCAAGTTAATCTTCACTGTTGATTCACCACTCATCACAGCAACAACCTTTTGTAGTTCTTCATATCCAGGGTTTTTTGAAGTACAGTGTCCACCTTAGCTCTTACTGCATCTGCAACTTTACCTCTACCACGATTCAGTTGTTCCACAGTACTATTTATAATTTCAAAACTTTCAGATAGTGAAAGGTGCCTATTTTGGAGACTTTTGAGTGTTTTTATGATGCATGAAAATGTATGCTGAATGTGAGCTAAGTCATTCTTCACACTTATGTCACAGGTAACTGTTTTCGCAGTATCAATTGAGACTGCATCTTCAGAGTCCAATGCAAGGAGAACATTGTTAATAGAGTCTATATGTTCGGCATAATATTCAACTGCTTCTAGCCATGTACCCCATCTAGTTAAAATTGGCTTTGGTGGCAATGGAATTTCAGGGTACATTTCTTTCAACACGTTAACTCTACTGGGAGCTTTGAGAAATACTTTTTCACTGATGAAATCAACAAATCTACTTTAGGAAATTGTCTCTGACCACTTCTGCCACACGATGAAATGCATGCGCCACACAAGTAAAATGAGTCAATTTAGGATATACAACAGATAATGCTTGTCCAGCTTTGACCATATAAGGGGCAGCATCGCTAATAAAGAATAACACATTATCGTACATAATACCCTTTGGCCACAGGATACCCATAGCTTCGTTGAACAGTTTAACTATAGTTTTGTTATTGCACTTTTCTAGAACATCACAATGTAAAAGAATTCGTTCAGAATATTGTTCACTTAACAAACCGATAACTACATTACCAACAAGTCTACCTTCTTTGTCGGGAGTCTCATCAATGGAAACCCAAATTGAACTATCTTTAATTTCATCTCTTATCTTCTGTATTGTCTCATCGTAGATGGATGGAGCATACGTCTTCCTAAGTGTTGACTCATCCGGGATTGTATGTTGAGTATATTTTTCAAGGAATTCCCTGAAGACCTTATTCTTTAGTTTGTAGAGAGGAATATCAGCAGAGATGAGAGAACGGCACAGGTCGATGTTAAACTCAGATCTTACATTCGATGTTGTTGGTTGTGTTAAAAACAATTGTCTCTGCTTGGAATTTAGTTGTTTGTTGGCCTGATGTTTACTAGTTGTAATGTGTTGTTGCACCAGGAACTTTTGTGTAGATGATACTGCACACTGACACAAATTACAAAATAATATTTTATTGTCAGTTGATAAACCATCTTCTTTAAATTCTGAAATGTAACTTGTTAGTTTTGATTTTAAATTGACTGAATGACGTACTTTTGGCATATTTACCGTCTTTATAGTATGATTTACAAAACTGAACCTATGTGTACTCTGACTGGCATTTAACTGTTGAGCTGCACAACTGAAGTCTGTTAAAAATTTTAAATTAAATTAATACAGTTTTGTAACTTACTTTCCCATTGTTGATAGGACTGCTAATTTTCAAATAACTCTGATGTTAAAGGGATTACTGAACATGTGTTTAAATCTCTATTGTTGAAATGTATTTTTAAAAGTTAATGGAATTTTGTTTTGTTTTATTGTTAAACCTAATATAATATGGACTGTTTTATATGAAATATGGAAAATATATGGAAATTAACGAAAATATGTACTAAACTCTAAAATATGGAAAAATATGGAAAATAAAAGTAGGATTTTTCAACCCTACACATTGTGAAACATAAAGATAATGCAAAATATAAATTATATTAGCTTTATAAGTAAATATGTATTTACATATAAATCCTTTCCCTGGTAATAATAAATGTCGCCTTGGACTTATTCATTCGGTGTCAACATCCGACTCCCTCTGCCTTGTTTATCTGATTCCAATGCCAAGCCTGATTTGATAATTACTGATAATGACGCGTAATGAACTTCTTCGTTACTTTAGCCCTTTGTCCGTTTCTTAATGATTCGAGGGAGTCTCGCTATCCTCTGGCAGGTCTTCGTACACAACTTCTTTGTTTGTCTTGTTTTATCTCCGCCTTAACCGACTCAACAAGCCAACGAGATGTAGGGGATAACATATCTCAGAACTAGTATCTCTCACAATACAGGACCGTCGTGGAGACGTTACAGGACAAGTGCAAGACCTGCCGAGTCCTGTGGCATAGAGATAAATTTCATCCCACGTCAGGAATGGAACCACGGACTGCCTAGTTGGGAAGCACACGTTTTCTTGCAATATGTCATTTTAGTTAATGTTTGAATTTCGGCATTTCTCGTGTGATTTATCTAAGTGTATCCAATCGTTCATGTAGTGCTGTTTTTTTTAACAGCGCCCTTTTTTTGTAACAGAAAATAAGCAAGTACTACGTAATAGTAAATAAAATATTTGAACAGGTTAATGTGTTCAGTTAATGGGATGGCTGACATGAAATACAGCTAAAACGATTTCTGAGGCTAATATAATTGAAGCAACACCATTCTGATTCACCGGTGAGTAATATGCTTCCTTTATCAATATTAGCAGCAGCAGAGCAGTCTCTTCTCTACCCTCTACCCCTCTTTGTCACGTGTTTGTTCAATAGCATGCGGACTGCTAGAAGTGGAGTGGGTGAAATTCGTTACAGGGCAGGATTTACCAGTCACCAGCAATATATTTATCCATGGCGAAATTATATTCTATTTGTACGTGAATTATAATGTGTCACAAAACATTGAAAGAATGAACCATATACTGGTACGTGAATACGTGCACGCTGACGTTCAAAGATAACTGACCCAACAATCAATAATGAACGATAATTTGTTGGTGTAAGTGTGGCTTCCATAGTTATTGCTTCTTTGAATAAATGGCGAAGACAATAATCGGTGTTGTAAATCGTACTGGACAAATATACCCGTATTATAGAAATCAATATTTCGTCCCCCTCTGCTGATTGTGTAACAACACTGGGTTTAGCGGGAAATCCCTGATATTGTCAATTATAATAATAATTTATGCTTGACTACGTCATCATTTTTCCCAACACTTTATAAGCGCCCCAATAATCGTGCAACCTATTGATAACTAGCGATACTTTTTCCAAGTTTATTTCTCTTTTTTTTTTGTCTTTGCTTCTAACTTATCCCGAGGGTAAAATGTTCGCTTAAATGATCATAAAATCGTACGTCAGATGTCTTTGAACGTCAATGTACAAACTGAACAACAAGGAAAGCTAGTTACTTCCTAAGGTTTTACTTGATTGCTTGTTCGTTGCAATTGCAATGTTGAAACACATTTTATTATATCACAAAAAAAATTCATTTTTCTCACTTCATGGACCTGCTGCGGACCCTTCACATTTAACGATTATTTTTGGATGTAGCATTCCCTATGTGAGATAATATTATTTAGCAGTTGCAGTCCTTAAAACTGAAAGTAATAAATTATTCTCTGTCAGGCGACTCTTTAGCCGAAGTTCGATAAGTTTTGTGGAAGACAAAAACTTCTTACAGTTATACATACTGTGGAACAATGATATTATTTCTTAATCAAAATTTGTATTTTAGTATTTAAAATAGGAAGTAAAAATTGAAGTAATTGAGGATATTGTGATGTCTTCCATGCTCTTTACTCTTTAGCATGAGGTCGGGCGAAGCAGTGTATTAAATTACTACTTCCCTATGACGTCTTGCATAAGATTGCAGGTTGGAGAGGGGTATCAGGGGAGGTAAAGTTTTTAACACGTGGTGTCCTGGAACGGAATTGGAAAACAGCACGTAAAAGAACTGATAACTGCATACTGGACAAAATGGCGAGGAAATAATTCCAATTTACTTCAAGTGTTTGTAGGTAATGCTCTTGATAGTAGTTCTACTCAACATATAAAAATGAATGGAATTGTTACTAGTTTAACGTTCGCAAGACAATGAATACCAAGTTAGAGGTAATACCAATCAGATTTTCTCATGATGACGCTTACTGCGAAATGGAATCAGCAATAATCCACTGCAGTTTTCTCTAATTATAAGTGACAAAATTAAAAACTATAAAAATTTTAGACATCACAAGAATAGAAGATGGAAAAAGTTATAGCACATGTGTAATTTCGAATTTCGAAACAATCGAATAAAATAGCATGCTCGAGTTGAAAAAGAATAAGGCAAAGTCAGGTGACTGCGGACAGAGAGGCTCATTAAAAATGAAATCTTACTGAGAGTTGACTAACGTGGTGTAACCCTTATGAAATTTATTGTACTGGTGTCTCTTATTGTAAGAGACCATGTGTTTGCGACTCCACTACAAGATATTCAAGTTTTCGAACCCGTATCTGTGACCAATATTGTAACAGTATCAGTGAACTTGTTGGACAGAATGTGGAACGAAAACGAATACAGACTTGATGTAGGGGGTGTATTAGTGTGTGACAATGAAACTTCTTTGAGTTTCTCTTTCTTTTAATACCTGTCTCATTTCATAATTCCGCATATTTTTGTTAGCAGTGATTAATTGAAATGTGGGACCTTTGAAAGGGATGCATTGTATTTTTTTCTACAATACAATATAATGTTCAGCGTCTAGCTCATGTTCTCTTCCTGAATCATCTTCTCTCGCCTCTATGATATAGTCTTCCTCAGCGTCTGATTCGTTATTTGATACTGGTCCATGTTCGGAATATGAATACTTTCTAGTAGCCTCTGAATTCGACTTTCTTGTTTATAATTCATTACATCTAGAACAACATACATATATAAAATAATAATAATAATAATAATAATAATGAAGATAATAATAATAATGATGATGATAATAATAATAATAATAATAATAATAATAATAATAATAATAATGTGATGAACGTGAGATTGGCCTATATCCTATTTTATTATATTTCATCAATATGCTAATTTTACACTTTACCTCCTTGTAATTATCGTTATTGTAATTAAATTAACAAAATATGAACATTATTATATAAAATTGTATTTATATACTGGGTGTTCATTTCAAAGTGTGTCATGACGTCACTGTTGTTGGGTCACCGATTTGAAGCGAGTTTCAGCTTATATGTTAGAGAAGTTGCCTATTATTTAAGGCGTTCTTCAATCTGAACTTGAGAACGTGTACGGTATAACTTGAACGTCGTAGCAACAGATGGCGGTCTGTATGGTCTGTGTGCCACCATAACCTCTTTCGAACTGTGTTTTGCGCCGGCAAGTCGTACGCTGGGTATATGTTATCATCGGTTGCGTACGGTAACATTCCACAACACAAATCAAATGCTCCGTGTCCATGTTGACCATCGAAGTTAATGTCAACAAATACGTAAGTAATCGTCTTAACCCTCTGCCCATATCCCGACAGTACGTATTTCCAAACAGTTCACATTCCTGCCACTACCGGCGTTACCGTACGTATCGGCACGTACTCTTCAGAATGAACGCCGTGCTTGCTAGCCAACTTCTCTGCCTCTTAGATTATACACCTGAGCTGCGGAAGTGTAGGAAGATTGAATTCTCTAGGCTCGTCAGCTAGCCACATGACGGCATACAGCGAGCCAAGACACATTTTGAACTGAACACCCAGTATATGGAAGTTATATATACCTGCTTGTCGATCTCCAAGTTACGACAACAGTGTGGTCGGTCTCTGACACTGAATCGCCTCGTCTTACTTGGAAAAGGGATCTTTTGTTAACTGGCCTTGCTCTGGTATGTAAAGGGCAATAAAATAGAAAGCTATACATAATAACAACCCCTGTCCTTGAGTGAATGGGGAAAGAACAGTAAATTTTTTCTAAGGTCGGTCTCTGACACCGTGCCACACTAACGCAGGGTTAAATTAATAATAATAATAATAATAATAATAATAATAATAATGATAATAATAATCAGGGAAAGGATTTATATGTAAATACATATTTACTTATAAAGCTAATATAATTTATATTTTGCATTATCTTTATGTTTCACAATGTGTAGGGTTGAAAAATCCTACTTTTATTTTCCATATTTTTCCATATTTTAGAGTTTAGTACATATTTTCGTTAATTTCCATATATTTTCCATATTTCATATAAAACAGTCCATATTATATTAGGTTTAACAATAAAACAAAACAAAATTCCATTAACTTTTAAAAATACATTTCAACAATAGAGATTTAAACACATGTTCAGTAATCCCTTTAACATCAGAGTTATTTGAAAATTAGCAGTCCTATCAACAATGGGAAAGTAAGTTACAAAACTGTATTAATTTAATTTAAAATTTTTAACAGACTTCAGTTGTGCAGCTCAACAGTTAAATGCCAGTCAGAGTACACATAGGTTCAGTTTTGTAAATCATACTATAAAGACGGTAAATATGCCAAAAGTACGTCATTCAGTCAATTTAAAATCAAAACTAACAAGTTACATTTCAGAATTTAAAGAAGATGGTTTATCAACTGACAATAAAATATTATTTTGTAATTTGTGTCAGTGTGCAGTATCATCTACACAAAAGTTCCTGGTGCAACAACACATTACAACTAGTAAACATCAGGCCAACAAACAACTAAATTCCAAGCAGAGACAATTGTTTTTAACACAACCAACAACATCGAATGTAAGATCTGAGTTTAACATCGACCTGTGCCGTTCTCTCATCTCTGCTGATATTCCTCTCTACAAACTAAAGAATAAGGTCTTCAGGGAATTCCTTGAAAAATATACTCAACATACAATCCCGGATGAGTCAACACTTAGGAAGACGTATGCTCCATCCATCTACGATGAGACAATACAGAAGATAAGAGATGAAATTAAAGATAGTTCAATTTGGGTTTCCATTGATGAGACTCCCGACAAAGAAGGTAGACTTGTTGGTAATGTAGTTATCGGTTTGTTAAGTGAACAATATTCTGAACGAATTCTTTTACATTGTGATGTTCTAGAAAAGTGCAATAACAAAACTATAGTTAAACTGTTCAACGAAGCTATGGGTATCCTGTGGCCAAAGGGTATTATGTACGATAATGTGTTATTCTTTATTAGCGATGCTGCCCCTTATATGGTCAAAGCTGGACAAGCATTATCTGTTGTATATCCTAAATTGACTCATTTTACTTGTGTGGCGCATGCATTTCATCGTGTGGCAGAAGTGGTCAGAGACAATTTCCTAAAGTAGATTTGTTGATTTCATCAGTGAAAAAGTATTTCTCAAAGCTCCCAGTAGAGTTAACGTGTTGAAAGAAATGTACCCTGAAATTCCATTGCCACCAAAGCCAATTTTAACTAGATGGGGTACATGGCTAGAAGCAGTTGAATATTATGCCGAACATATAGACTCTATTAACAATGTTCTCCTTGCATTGGACTCTGAAGATGCAGTCTCAATTGATACTGCGAAAACAGTTACCTGTGACATAAGTGTGAAGAATGACTTAGCTCACATTCAGTATACATTTTCATGCATCATAAAAACGCTCAAAAGTCTCCAAAATAGGCACCTTTCACTATCTGAAAGTTTTGAAATTATAAATAGTACTGTGGAACAACTGAATCGTGGTAGAGGTAAAGTTGCAGATGCAGTAAGAGCTAAGGTGGACACTGTACTTTCAAAACCCTGGATATGAAGAACTACAAAAGGTTGTTGCTGTGATGAGTGGTGAATCAACAGTGAAGATTAACTTGGACTTATCCCCAGCAGACATTGTGAAATTGAATTATGTACCAGTTACTTCTTGTGACGTCGAACGCTCTTTTAGTCAGTATAAATCTATCCTCAGAGACAATAGAAGAAGATTCACTTTTCAGCACTTGAAAGAAATGTTTGTAACCTATTGTTATGGTAACAGACAATAAAAATTGTGTTTTGTTGAAACTACATTGGAAGATAAGGTACGTCCATTATATTTTTTGTTTAGTTTGATTAAAATGTACCAATATTTAACGTACATAGTCATTTTTATAATTTTAAGTCCATATTTAATTCCATATTTTGGTAAAAATCCATATTTAATTCCATATTTTGGTAAAAATAACTACATATATATTTACATATTTCATATATTTTTAGTCCATATAAATCCGTTCCCTGATAATAATATATATAATTTATCTAATTGTATATACTAATTTCACTATTTAGACGGTTTAATGAGCACGAAGGACATATTAATTGCTACTTAGCTCTGTATTTCACAGAATGTTTACTTTAACCCTCATTACCCAGATTTGACTTACACCATTTCTGCCCTGAACGGCTCAATTACGAAAATGCTTTATTTACGATATTCCCAATGCTCTGCATATAGCAACGTAATCAAATATATACTAGACATTTACCTGCCGCTACAAGACAGCAATGTGGAGAATCTGTAGCTAATTACAGGTGTATTGAGACACTCCTAACTCTAAGTTTAATCGACCTCAAAATGATTATATCCCGTACCTGTTTTTCCCGCACTTTCTTCTTCTGAAATACGTCAAAGGATTTTAGAAGGTGATACTCTGAACTTTCCTATCAGAATAGCCAGAAACTGTTAATTTCGTCCCCCAATGCACTATGCTCTGCTTCTACTGCTAATGGCAAACCTAAACTTGAAGTCAGAAGAATTTCCTTCTTCAGAAGTTGCATCCACTCCTGATTTACAGCCGAATGCAGCAAACAGTAGTAGAATTCCTGTCAGTCTCCCTCTCCCCCTCCCTCTCCCCCTCCCTCCAGCCTCTCCTTCTTTGTTCCTTGCTTCATGTCTCTCTTTTTTTTTTCTTATGATTTCGCAGAAGGGGACATTCGATCCTTGAAAGTTCGTAACTAAACCTAAACGCACGCTTTTTGTTCACGCTTTAGACCTCTCGGCTACCGAGGCGAGTTGGGGGTAGAAGGGAAAATGAATCTATTTATATTTTAGGGAACTGCCATAACGTATTGTAGAAGGGGACAATGACTGAATAGCGTGGGTAGAAACTGGCTGGCTTGTGAATGTCGCTTGGTAGGGGTTGCAAAGTTAACGGGTGAGTGTTGTTTAATGAAAACCACATTACATTGTGTTGTGTTGTGTTGTGTCATTACATGTTGTGGACAGTTGCCTAATGCGTATTGTGTAATGCGTATTGCATTGTGGTTGTGGACAGTTGTCTAATGCGTATTGCATTGTGGTTGTGGACAGTTGTCTAATGCGTATTACAATGTGGTAGGCAGTGATCCATCGAAGCTGGACAGATAGTATAGAGAGAGAGAGAGAGAGCATGCGAGCGAGGTGCCGAGCGGCGCGGGTGGGGATAACTTCCCCTACTGGCGTTCGCCGTAATACGTTTTTGTATATAAAATGTCTTCCATGGAAGTCAAGAGAAAATGTGTTGTGGTTGCTTACTTACGGTTTTTAAGGAACCCGGCTGTTCATTGCCGCCCTCACATTAGCCCGCCATCGGTCCCTATCCTGAGCAAGATTAATTCAGTGCCTACCATCATATCCCATCTCCCTCAAATCCATTTTAATATTATCCTAAGTATCGAAAAAGAATGGAAATATTTGAATGGTTTGAAAAAGAGAAACTGTAGCTCATCTCGCATCAGAATACGAGATTGGAGCTACAACTGCGCGATTTAATAAAAAAAAATAATATGTAAAAAAAAGTATGTAAATCTACAACATGAATCCTCCTTTATTCCTATCTTTCCTGAGACAGTTATTACAAAGGACTTCTTTGCCGCTTAAAAACCTGTCGTTGACAACCAGACTTAAATTAGTGAACTTCTGATCTACTACCTGGCGAGTTAAATACAAGATCATGGAGGAAATTACAAAATCTTTCATGGTACGGATTATCCAATTTTTTCGATCAACCGTTCAGTTCATCCCCTTAATTACCGCGGATAATAGAGGTTCTACTGTATATGAAGCTAAGCCAGTGCATCTATGTCGAAAATTGTTTACAAAATCAACGGAATCTTTAGGGTTTAAAGGAATGTAGGTTCGTGGCCCATTTGTTTTAAGGTTCATCCTAATATTTGAGAGGTTTAGGAAAACCTTAGGCGGGATGAATTTGTATAGAGGTATTGTGTATCCAGGTTACAATGTTGACATTACTGGACATTAGTAATCCAGAAACTTATGTGTCACGGTCTTCTATGTGAATTGCTGTCAAGCTATCTCAATTACAATTTGTAAGGAATATTCTAATATAAATTTTCCGTATAGGTCTTATTATTCTATACTTCACCAGTGACAGCTGAAAACAGGTATGTAAATGTGATTGTTTCAATGACCAGTGGGCAATATACAGTACTGTTGCTTTGTATTACACAGAAAGTTAGGAGGAAACGACGTCCAAAAACTTTCCTGCATGGCTTACAGTTCATTGTGCTGTACATCGGCTTCTCCTGGAGGCATGTTTTTAATTCTTTGCATAGTACTGTAAAAACAATGGGGTACAGGTACATATTTACATTTAAAACTTGTAATTAATTATTCCGTAAGGTTCAGATCTTTTTTTACACTCTTACCAGTTAGAAATTTCGGATAAGTTTATATTGCATGCAGGCAAAAAAGGTAAAAAGGTATCCCCGTAACATGCCAAGAAGGCACTTGGGGGCATGGAGTAGAGCCCCATGCTTTCCATGACCTCGGCATTAGAATGAGGTGGTGTGGCCGACACCACGCTCTGACCGCCTTTTACCCCCGGTACTCAATTTTATAGAAGGCTGAGATAACGAGAAAAAATCCTGTCACCAACTGGGATCGAACCCCGGACCTTTCAGTCCGTACCCAGCTGCTATACCAACTGAGCTACGCGGCAACATTATTATTATTATTATTATTATTATTATTAATGTTATCTTTAAGAACGATAAATATTATTCATGCTTGTTTCATATATTATAAAAATTACGTTTATGACCATATACAGGGACATCACTTTATTTTTACCAACATTTTTAACATTAACCTGGCTATACTCGGAAACACTGTTGCCCCCTTCCATTACAGAAGTTTGGTGTTACTAGTGCAATATGTAAACAAATCATTTTACTAGGTATAGGAGGAGAGAAAAGTAGTATATCTATTTATGTCGTAGGGAAATACGATATTACGATTTTCAGTTTGATTATCACTTTTACGGAATTTATCAAAATACAGTAGAGTGGTAACATTTTTTTTTCTAAAAACTCAACTTTTCAGGCGGCTATGTTTGTTATGTAATGTCTACTTTATTTAGCATATTAATTATTGATGTTAACATATAATATAGAGAGTGCATTTAAATTGAGGAGGTCATAAGTAAAGGGCTGTAAGTGCACTTAAGTTACTTTTGAGAAAATGGGGATTAAATATTTAAGCTTTCGTAAAACCGGTGAAATTTTTATTTAAATTTTAATGTGTGATGCGATTAAAATATCCCTTTGCCACTAAAATTTTAGATACTTTAGCTTACACTGGATACATTTAACTCATGTTATTACAAATGTCAGTAGTATTCCTTTGCTTCTAGCCACCTCAATTCAAAATAAGCTAATATGAATTTTTAAACAAGTTGCTAAAAATGGTTGCCGTTCATTACAATGCAGGCTTCAATTCTTTACGCATATTATTAAAAACATTTTGAATCATATCCTCTGAAATTGAATTTATCGTTTCTTCAATATAATTTTTAGTACGATATTATTAATATAGGTTATAGAAAACGCAACCATATTTCTGAAACACACTATACACTGCAGTGTTTACTTCACTGCTTGAAGACTTCGAACGCAACAGCGGCCGTAAGATTGTGTGTCTGACGGGAGCAAGGACATTAGTGAAGGAGTGAGAGTGAAGTACATTCAGAAATGCAGGTACAATAAAAATGCAAGTAAAAATAAAATGATGTCCCTGTATATATTTTCATTTGGGTACTTCTACAGAACTTTGCGTTGTACGAATAGTATTCACCTGCTGAATCTAGTAACGATTCGATGAACAGTCCCCGTAACTGCACATGCTGATGAGACCTGTAATTGTTAATGTTACGGTACGTTTTATTTAATGACGCTAGCAACTGCAGAGGTTATATCAGCGTCGCCGAATGTGCCGGGAGTTTGTCCCGCAGACTGAAATGACCCTGTCGCATTTAAGCACACTTAAATGCCATCGACCTGGACCGGGATCGAACCCGCAACCTGGGGCATAGAAGGCCAGTGTTATGCCAATTCGCCAACCAGGTCGACAGGTCTGTAATTTAAGTAGGCCAATCTAGTAAAGTTGGCTGGAAATTTTCATGAACATATTACTGATCAGTGTCTTTTTGGGGTCCTGGACCGAACGAGCAGGAACGCCTTTTCAGTGCCAGTAATAATAGAAATTATTGTCGAGGGACGTCATATTTCGATATAATTAACATTCACGTTTTTATCTAAATGGTTATCTGTTCTTTCGTGACGCCTTCTGTGGACAATATGGCGGCGATACAACCATTCATTACTACGCAAAAGTATATATAGTTCATGCCGAATCTGTGGAAAAATATTTTGTTCTGGGAAGTTGAGATCACGGGTTTTGCTATTTACACTATTCTTATTGAAGGAAAAAAACTGCACCTCCATTGATTAAGTTCGTCTTCAAAATGAGGTTCATTTGATTCTATTTACGTAAACAGTGATGCATATCAGGGACACATAAAAAAAAATTATGATCCGACATAATCTTCTGTGTATTTATATTTGTTTGGTGAGATTTTTATAGTACTTATTTTACAAACACTTTAAAGCCATAATCTCAGCACCAAAAATGATTACTTTCCGGACCAAATGATCGTATTTTTGTTATCTAGATGCCATAATAATTGCTCAAGTGAAAAGAATTATGCTTGCACGAAGGAGTATATTCTGTGGACCAAAATTACCGCATCTTAGTAATTAAAATACATTTACTAATAAAAAATGATGTTACACGAATTATCCTAGGGCCAAAAATGTATGCTACGTGGACCAAATGATCATACTTTAATTTTCCAATTATTTCTACAGTTTCATCTGGTATTTCATGAAGTTGTTACAACTAATATAGTGGTACCTTTTGTTAATTTTGTTATTTATAAGTTAAACACTGTGTTTTGGGTGACCGAATATAGAAGAACTCTCGCTTTGGTGGAGAAGGGTGTTAACATGGAATGGCCCAGAAGCGACAAGTTGTACTATAGATGTTGCTTTGCTAATTAACCCTTATAAAGTGCTGAGTAATATACGTATCCGTTACCTAACTCTCTGCATTGCTATGTACTCGTACATTATAGTTGAATTGATAGTAGCTAAAATATAGATCGGTCGTTAGTGTGTAGAGGTTCACATTTCCGGGATAAATGTTTCGTTAACATACACCAATTACAGATGATCCCCTTATCGAATGCGTCATTGTCCAGAAAACAATTCGCTGAAGTTGAGAAAGTGACGCAATAATGTATATACGATGGGAAAGATAGAATGAAGGATATATGCATAATTTGATACTTTTCTGATGGATTATAGTCGACCAGAATAGTGGGAGAAAAGTATAACCGAATGTTTCGCAACGTATTGGTTCTTAATTAAGATGTCTCTACATCTATAGACCTGCCCAAGTAGATAAACACCACAGAGATATTTTGCTCAGTTATCCAATTACATTGCTTATAGTGTGGTTATGAGCCTACGTATATGGCTAGAATTATCGACCATGATAATATTTTTAACTTCTGCCCACATTTTTCGAGCACCTGGTCAAACTGGAAAGGGATCTCCACAAAATATAATAGCCAAAGTATCGCTCTCTGTAAAAGAAAATATCAGTTACGATTAGTGTAACTAATTTAGACAATTACGCATTTCTCTATTTAAATATTAAATTTTTGTGCTCGCAAGTTGAAATTCCTATGGCTGGTTTTTCCAAGTATTAGAACGCTTAACGACTGTTAAACGCTCAACAGTCAGTTAAATACAGTTTTTTCATTTTCTCAACACCAGTTTGGCTTAACAGATTCTTAACCGTTTGTTAACTTTAAATGTAGGATTTCAGGCAGTTAACTCATTTAACAAACAGTTAAACATGGCTGATAACACCACAGCTGTTCAGACAAAAAGTCGTGAAAATAGTATGTTATGTTTCTCTTTAAGGAATCTTTAGGGTAAGGGCCGGTTTCACCAAGCTTCAGTAAATCAGTCCAAATGAAACATTAACATTAACTAGTACTGAACATTAAAATATTTACACGAGTACGTTTATATGTGGTTGTCTCCGTAGTATTCAAGCCGAACAGTTACCTACGTCACGACTCTTCTGTGGAGTAGTCAGTAGCGCATTGGCTTGCCATGCATGGAACCCGAGATCGATTCTTGGTGATAACTTATTTTTTTATTAACGTAAGTAATTTTTATACGTGTTACCTTTCTCCATTTTTTAATTTTTTGTAATGGAACGAATTATTTCGAAACTCTGGCTCCACTAGGAGAATTAAAAAACTCTTGCGAGATCAATTTTTTCCCCTATATAAATTTCAAATTTCAAATTTATTTACAATTTACATTTGAATTGAATACATATGAATAGATACCCGAAATGAGCATATGCTCGTGCTCGGGTACAGTCCAGTAGTCTACATAAATTTTACAGGGTTCAAATAATAATGCTGATGTTATAAATAATAGAAACAATAATAATAATAATAATAATAATAATAATAGTGATAAAACAAACATATTTACAATAATAAAATAAATACTAAGACGGATAAAATAAAATATAAAACCACTAGCGAGAGTTAACACAACTTCTATAAGCATATAATAACCGGAAAAAATGCCAAACTCGAAAATCAACAGAAAAGTTCGTTGTATCGCAGACGACAGCAACCGCCGTATTGACATTGTGTTGTGCATTAATGGAGTAGTGGGAGCTGAAAGTCTACGTAACTGCCGTTCTCTTCTAATCTTCTCGTATAATCATGGGAAGTTAATGCTGAAAAAACAAAATGTCTATGAGTCAAACTGTTCATTATTACCAGGATAAATACAAATAATACTGAAATATTTCTAGTGACAAGATTAATCGAGTTTCAGTTAAAATCTTTTTATATTTATTACAATGTTTTATCTTATAGGGTACATGCATCAGATAAATACAATAAAAATTAGTACCATATGATGCTAGTAACACTCAAATATAATCAAAATTTTCACTTTATTTTAAACTGAATGTTATAAATTGCGGGGAAAATGAATAAATTTCAAAAGCTGTACTTTCTAGTGACAAAGATAAACAAAGAAATTAAAGAAAAATAAAGTGACAAGTACAATCAAGTGTATCTGTAGTTTTGATGCTCTTCCCAGGTAGAAAATCATTTATTGAGATGATATTTGTCAATCCTCCCCTTTTTCATTAATCTTTGAAGAAAATAATTAAATTTCCATCTTAAAGAAAACGATTATAAATTCCATGATAGTTCTTTCGCTTCTGTTTTAAAGCTAGTGTAAACATAACTTCTCGCATCTATAATATAATACAATAAAAAAGTTAATACCAATTTAGTTCTGTTATATTTGAATGCACATTATGTAAATTATAATAAAATTATTTTACAAATACATAATCAACATGAGATTTTCTGAATGATATGAAATTCATGATTTACCTGTCGACCTCGTGTTGGCAAAACCCCGAAAAACCTCAACCAGGTAACTTGCTCCGACCGGGATTCGAACCCGGGCCAAGGTTTCGCGGGTTGACCGTTACTCCACAGGTGCGGACTAATATTTCTTAGGTCCGGTATGTAGTTATAATAACCACTTTCATGTGTTAAAATCTCAGTTGTATGTTATCTAGTTTTAGCTTTGTCTCAGCCGTTTTATGATATTCTAACCTTTGATTAGTTTCTTCTAAAATTTTGAGTATTACTATCTTCGTAAGGCGGTATCTTTTGAATTTTTGTGTCATTCAAATTTTCAAAATTATCATTTCTTAAATGGATAACCGGTCTGACTCTTAATTTTCAAGCAGTTTCAGATATAACAATTCTGGCGTTCCGCCATTTTATATTGAAATTAGTGAACCATTAAAAATTTAAAGACTGAAATTTCTGTTAAATTTAATGATAGTTTTATTGGTTCGGATGTTTGGTGATATAAAAATTATTTAATGAACAGTAAATAAATTAATGCATCATTAAAACCTTAGTGAAGCTTTGTGAAACCGGTCCTAAGACTGGTAACATATAATTTAAAAGATGTTTTTGAATATTAATATGAACTGATTATCATAGTGATACTTATTTCAATGCTGAGCAATTATCCATTTAATAATTAGAAAATGTGCGATCTCACCCGGCAATAAAATGTTACAGTAGCAATTGCTTCGTTAAATAAAACATATAATTTCTACATTTTTTTTTAACATTTTCAGTTGATTTACCATTCCTGTAATTATTGTGTTCAGTGAGATTTTTCTAACAGAAATTCAATTTACCATTGCAACTTTATAATAATTATTGTTCATTTATCACTCATTTATGAATCAAGGCCTGCTGTAACAGGTTATGATTTTATACATGTTTCATGACTTCCTCTACAGTACAGAATTTAAATAATAATAATAATTTCAGCCAATACGAAATTGCCTTATATGTGCAAAATCATTACCAACTGCTTTTGAGTAGATAGAATAGCGTTAACGGCAGTTAAAGTTAAGTGTTGGTTATTTTAAACAAAATTATGTTGAAGAAATGGAAAATATATTTAAAAACGTTAAAAATAAACCAGGTGTTAATTTAACATTTCTGAAGCCAAATTAAACATTACATTTAGAAACTGGCCACTAATCTTACTATTAATTGTGTTATTCTTTAGTATAAACAGAATTTTGAGAAAGAGAATTGACGCTCTTTTTAATAAATTGAAGTGCAAGATATGATTTCCTCTCGTAGATGGTAATATGGTGGCACAGTAAATAAGATATTGTCAAGTTCCCTGTGTAATAGAAATCGGTAATCATTTATATTGTGTATCACTAAGTAGGTAGACAGATCGGTAATTTCACAGAAACATGGAAACTATGTTATCTTCACTTGAGTTATTTCCTGCTGGTTTAAATTTGGATATAAGTTGTGAATTATAAACTTATTGGATGACTCATGTACTTATCTTTCTTTACCCAATGCTGTGTCCTTTTTGTGTCCAATCTTTTAGTTATCACTACATCTATTTCGTACTTTATTCATCTGACACTATATATCGTTCTAAAACCTATCCTAAACTAATTTGTCTATTCCAAACAATCTTTCTTTTACTTTTTATTCTGTCTCTATTTTCAAGACACATACTTTTCATTACACTTCTATCTCTTACTTCTTATACTCATATTATATATATATATATATATATAGGGTGTTTCAAAAATACGGGGCATAATTTCAGGTATGTATTTCCCACATGTAGACAATCAAAATAGTTCATTACAACATGTGTCCGGAAATGCTTTATTTCCGAGTTATGGCCTTCACAACATTGAAATTCACCAAAACGTTTTTCTTTCCGCAGGTCGTTGCCGTCAAAGGAGATATTAAGAGGGCACTCTGACAGTTCATTCCGAGGCGAAGGTTACATTCAGTGTTGTGTAGACGTAAGACTGTGCGACATGTATTCAAATCAAGAGCTGGCAGAGATACACTTCATGTACGGTAAGGCAGATGGCAATGCTGTGCTGGCTCGTCGTTTGTACCAGGAGAGGTACCCACAGCGACAATGTCCAGATCGGAAGACATTTGTACGTCTCCATTACCGTCTGTGCGAGTATGGAAAATTTAACTCTCCTCGTTTGGGAAGGGGACCACCAAGATCTACAACTCCAGAAGTACAGGAGGAGATTCTGGAGTCTGTGAACATGACTCCTTCTATCAGCACACGAAGGGTAGCGTTGCAAGTCAATGTTCCTCATACGACTGTCTGGAGACTGTTGAAAGAGTATCAAATGTATCCTTATCATTTGCAACGTGTACAGGCCCTGTCACCAGCAGATTACCCTGCACGAGTTAGGTCCTGTCAGTGGTTCTTGCAGCAGTGTGGTGTAAATCCGAAATTTCCTGCCTTAGTATTATTTACAGATGAAGCACAGTTCACACGAGATGGCATAACAAATTTCCACAATCAGCATGTACTGTATGGGCGTATGAAAACCCACGTGCAACTGTTCCATCTCATCACCAGGTGCGGTTCTCCCTCAACATGTGGGCCGGTATCATTGGTGATCGATTAGTTGGACCCCATGTACTTGTAAACAGACTTACGGGGCTGGCGTACACAAACTTCCTGGAAAACACCATACCTCATGTTTTAGAAGACACTCCACTGATAAATGTCAACACATTCACTTCTTGCATGATGGCGCTCCTGCACACTTCAGTCGTACGGCTCGCCGGTACTCAGATCGAAGGTTTCCTGATCGACGGATAGGTAGAGGTGGCCCAATTGCTTGGCCTCCACGCTCACCTGATCTGAACCCTCTCGATTTCTACTTGTGGGGCCATTTAAAATCATTGGTTTATTCGTCTCCGGTGCCTGATTTGGAATCCCTTCGGAATCGAATTGTGGCATGTTCTGAGGACATACGCAATACTCCTGGAGTTTGGGATTGTGTTCGCAGGTCACTGAGACATCGATGTGAGGTCTGTATTCAAGCAGGAGGTGGACATTTTGAACATCTTCTGTAATGACAACGACCTGCGGGAAGAAAAATGTTCCAGTGAATTTGAATGTTGTGAAGGCCATAACTCGGAAATGAAGCATTTCCGGACACATGTTGTAATGAACTATTTTGATTGTCTACATGTGGGAAATACATACCTGAAATTATGCCCCGTATTTTTTAAACACCTGTATATTTCTGTAATCTGTATCCCACCTGATGCTATATTCCTTACTAATTCTTAGTCCTTACTGACATGTAACATGGCTAATTCATACTTCTCGATCATTTTGCTAATTACATCACTTCACTAATTAATTTACCAACTTTACATTATATTCCTACACTTCACATAATTTAAGCGAATCATACACTTATCTTCCATTGTTCTATACTGTGTCGTTTCATGTCTGTTGTTTTCTATCTTCACTTCGTCTATTTCGTACTTTACTCGTCCGAAACTATTTAGTATAGTCATCTGCATTTTGTTGAAAATGGCCGAAACGAATCCATTTGACTAAATCATATACAGAACTTAGTGACAAACACTATCGTGAAATCATTGATTTTATTTGTTAGGCAACTACTGTAACTTATTCCTAGTATCACATGCTTATAATTATATACTGTCGTACACATTCTTTTTTTATTTGTGGTAACTTTTGTGTGTTGTGGCGCGCGCAGAGAAATACACACACCACGCAGATGTGGACTTTTTATTGCCAAGCTAGTAAGCCTGTCTGCGTATTTCACATACTACATATTAACTTATGTTACTTCATTTTCTATTTCAGTCGTAATGGACGTGATCAAGATGGAACCTGCATCCGACCCACTGTGTATACGGACAAGTGGTATCGCAGATATAGAAGAGAAGAAGCCTTTATCTGAGGTATATTGAGAGCAATTACTATTTATTATCTAAATGCGTCATTTATAACTAGGGAGCGCATTCATTTGTAATTACTTCTTCTTTTTTCCACCAGATGAAAGTTGAAAATTGTGAATGTGAAGTTACAAACGGAATTTTATTTCACATAAAACACACATACTCACGAAATGGTGTGAATACATAAATTCAGGACAAAAAATCTTGAAGTCTTCCTCATTTGCATAGATTTTTAGAAGATCATTTAAATAATTTAAAACTGAATCAATAATAGCCCGTTTAGAATAACATTAACCTTTATATTTTGTTGTGGATCCTTCTGATCGTACTGACAAGAGATACCATAGAATAAATATATTCTTTTACTCGTATATGCTGCGCTACAACAGTTTTCAGATAAATTATTTTACTATTTATTTTGCAAGAGGTACATGCGCGATTGTTGCGCATTTATTTATATTAGTATTATTAAAAATATGGACGGACTTTATAAATATTCACGAGTTTTCGTGAACGACTTTTATACTGTTTTGTCTAATTATTTTGTTCTTTATATTGCAGGAAGGAAATTTATTAGATTTTGACGTCACTAAAATAAAAACTGAATGCATAGACCACAGATATGACATGAAATCGGAGATCCCATTTGAGGAAACTGCACTGCCAGTTGACTTTCCCATGCCGAAGAATGAAGCTGAGGTGAGTGCAGTTTATGAATTCTATTGACTGGTACTTCACTCACTGTTGCTTTCTGGCTTATGTAGCGGCTACTGTCATCCTAGTGATAACTTCTACCCTGTCCAATTTTTAACTTAATTAATTTACTAGCACTGTTTAGTTTATTTGAATCATGTACCGTACTTGCTGGTAATCCATTAGTGTCAGAATGGATGCTCACATCTTTCACAAAATGTTTCCATTACTGACTTTGCTTTAAAGATTGGATGAGTTGTACATTTTTACTGCCTGATTTTCATGTATTATTGTGCTCTATGTCTGTTTTACATAATCTTCTGCTACAGGAAGAGTTTTGTGAGTTGGATCAACTGAAGGAGGTCAAACTGGAAGTAACAGCAGAAGAGAATGAAGTCTCAACTGAGAGGTGAGTGTAATATACGAGTCCCTAGTTTGTTGTTGATTTTACTCCTTTATTTAAATAATGACAACATGAACATATTTATAATTTCAACGTGATTATTTTATATATGAAAACTCCAGTTTACGTTGCGGACATAAATGGCATGAATGATATAATATCCTATCTCTATCACGAACACCTGCCCTACCGCTACTTTACCACTCCCACAACTACCAACTAGTGGAGCTGATGTTCCTGCTGGCAGAGAAAATACCAAGGCATAGACCTGCCTTCAACTTTTCACATTTAATGGAGAACAGTTCACTGACCATTTTCATTGACTAATGGAATGTACTCAGGAAATATAGTTCCTGTTGTTTTCTCAGGTTGATCCAGCAGTTCTAGTAGGCTTTTGTGTATAGCTTTGAAGGAAGTGAGTCCTACTTCTCTGCAGCATGTTCTAACAAAGAAATTAGAAAATCTACGTGAATTTCATATTATTATTATTATTATTATTATTATTATTATTATTATTATTATTATTATTGTTGTTGAATTGAACGGGTTACATTAGCTGCTTGTCTAAGCGGATGACGTGAATATGTTAGGAGAAAATCCACAAACGATTAGGGAAAACACGAGAATTTTACTGGAAGCAAGTAAAGAGATAGGTTTGGAACTAAATCCCGAAAGACAAAGTATATGATTGTCTCTCATGACCAGAATATTGTACGAAATGGAAATATAAAAATTGGAGATTTATATTTTGAAGAGGTGGAGAAGTTCAAATATCTTGGAGCAACAGTAACAAATATAAATGATACTCGGGAGGAAATTAAACACATAATAAATATGGGAAATGCCTGTTATTATTCGGTTGAGAAACTTTTATCATCCAGCCTGCTGTCGAAAAATCTGAAAGTTAGAATTTATAAAACAGTTATATTACCGGTTGTTCTGTATGGTTGTGAAACTTGGACTCTCACTTTGAGAGAGGAACATAGGTTAAGGGTGTTTGAGAATAAGGTGCTTAGGAAAATAATTGGGGCTAAGAGGGATGAAGTTACAGGAGAATGGAGAAAGTTACACAACACAGAACTGCATGCATTGTATTCTTCACCTGACATAATTAGGAACATTAAATCCAGACGTTTGAGATGGGCAGGGCATGTAGCACGTATGGGCAAATCCAGAAATGCATATAGAGTGTTAGTTGGAAGACCGGAGGGAAAAAGACCTTTAGGGAGGCCGAGACGTAGATGGGAAGATAATATTAAAATGGATTTAAGGGAGGTGGGATATGATGATAGAGAATGGATTAATTTTGCTCAGGATAGGGACCAATGGCGGGCTTATGTGAGGGTGACAATGAGCCTCCGGGTTCATTAAAAGCCAGTAAGTAAGTAAGTTATTATTATTATTATTATTATTATTATTATTATTATTATTATTTAATTTGAACCATAGTTGTTTATTGTATTGTATTAATTGAGGGACTTAGAGAGCAAAAAGCAGGTAAGTGACATTATTAAAAAATGAGTTACATGCGTGTTGTGATAGCCCAAACTTTTGTTTCTTTGGGATAAAATCAGGTACCTAAGTGATCACACTGTGCAGTTCTGCTATATGAGCATCTTTTCACCAAACTAGTGTATAATATTTCATTGCATGTAGAACTTTAACTGTAATTTCCTCAAAACTAGATTTCCGTCACTTAACTGCTTTTTGTTCTAAGCCCCTCAATTGTATCACTGTCTTGGGCTTCTATTGTCCAATATCTTTTGTCCAGCACATAAACATTGATAATTAAATGAATAATTCAGGGGTGTGCGAATTGAGATTCATGCAATCTAAGATTTCAAAACGCACCTGAATAAAATGTTATACACGCACGCAGCCCTGTCCTGCAGGTGTCTAAATACAATCAAAACTTCGCTGCTATAATTATTCACTACATTTTAAACCGTTTTCCCGAAGAAGAGCGTATAGGTCTATTCGCCTATCTTCCGGCAAAGCCCTCAATTTTTGTTATTACTATCATTATTGCTGTTATGATTATTATAATTACTATTACTACTTAATTTTATAAGATAGTTTATGCAGAAGTAACTGAAGGTGAAAGATCAGTGTCAATTTCTCCTATATTACTTTGCTTATGGCGCATAAATCACTTCATTTAAAGTCTAGACATTCTTTGCACTAATGACACTTATTATTTTTAGTGTTTCAGTTAGCCATAGTAGTGGAGTTGCAAAATTCTGCGAAAATATTCCTGAAGAGTACGACGGCAAGAAATACGATTGTAACATTTGCGGAATGTCTTTTCTCCAGTTTGCAAAACTCAAAGCCCATTGCCTCGTACACAAATATCACAAGCAATTTAATTGCGATGTGTGTGGAAAGCGTTTTTTCCGATGGTGGGATTTGGAAAAGCATTCACGCGTTCACTCAAGCGAGAAATCATTCAGTTGTGATGTTTGTGGAAAGACCTTTTCAAAGTCCTACGATCTCAAGAGGCATTCACGGGTGCACACTAACGAGAGGCCATTCAGTTGTGAAGTGTGTGGAAAGAGTTTTTCGCGCTTGGCTCATCTCGAGAGGCATTCACGCGTGCACACAGACGCGAAACCATTCAGTTGTGACGTGTGTGGGAAGTCCTTTTCTCACTCCGAATATCTCAAGGACCATTCACGCGTGCACACTGGCGCCAAACCATTCAGTTGTGCCGTGTGTGGGAAGTTCTTTTCTAAGTCCCACCATCTGAAGAACCATTCACGCGTGCACACAAAAGAGAGGCCATTCACTTGTGATGTGTGTGGAAAGAGTTTTTCGCAATTGGCACATTTCGAGAGGCATTCACACGTGCACTCAGGCGCGAAACCATTCTGTTGTGACGTCTGTGGGAAGTGTTTTGCAAGGTCTGAACAATGTAAAGTGCATGCGATGGTGCACACTGGCGAGAATCCTTTCAGTTGTGATGTGTGTGGCAAGTTCTTTTCCAGCTCCTACTGTCTTAAGAACCATTCACGCGTGCACACAAAAGAGAGGCCATTCATTTGTGACGTGTGTGGAAAGAGTTTTCGCAATTGGCACATCTCAAGAGGCATTCACGCGTGCACTCAGGCGCGAAACCATTCTGTTGCGACTTGTGTGGGAAGTGTTTTGCAAGGTCTGAACAACTTAAAGCGCATTCAATGGTGCACACTGGCGAGAATCCTTTGAGTTGTGACGTGTGTGGGAAGTTCTTTTCTAACTCCTACTGTCTCAAGAATCATTCACTCGTGCACACAAGCGGGAAACCATTCTGTTGTGACGTTTGTGGAAAGTGCTTTTCAAGGTCCAACGATCTCAAGAGGCATTCACTAGTGCACACAAAGGAGAGGCCATTCAGTTGTGATGTGTGTGGAAAGAGTTTTCGCGTTTGGGAAATTTCGAGAGGCATTCACGCCTGCACACAGGGTCGAAACCATTCTGTTGTGACGTATGTGGAAAGTGCTTTTCAAACTCAGATTATCTCAAGAAGCATTCACGCGTGCATACACGCGAGAAGCCATTCAGTTGTGACGTTTGCGGAAAGTGTTTTTCGCTCTCAAAATATCTCGATAGGCATTCACGCATACACTAAGGCGTGAAACCATTTCGTGGTGACTTGTTTGGAATGACTTTCTCGGTCTCCGTACATTTCAATAAGCATTTACTCGTTCACACGTATCAGAGGCCATTCGTTTGTGAAGTGAACTCTTATAGAAGCTATTTAATACAGACTTCAGTACAAAGTTAGTGTTCTTCTCGCGCGAAATATCTCTCTATGCATTCACGTATTCACACACATCTCATTGTGCATTCTCTTATCCACAGTTGAGAAGCCATTCAGTTGTGATATGTGGGAAGTGTTTTTTACGTCCGTTTAATCTCCAGATGCGTTTTCGTGAAAAACCGTTCAGTAGTGATATGTTTGGAATGGATTTTTCGCGCTCGGAATATCTTAATGTGTATTCACGTATGCATATATAAGATATATTCTTCAGCTGTCATTTGTGTGAAAAGCGTTTTTTATGGCCCGCACATTTTAATATACACTCATGCGTGTACATAATTATATTATATAATAAATATTTAAATATCCTGTACTTTAATCACTGTATTGTTTTATTATGTTAGCTTTAATTTGTACTTCGGCAAGATAATCTTTCTCTATTCTTAACATCTATAATAAATTGTCTAGGTTTTATTAATCAGTTAATCTATCATTACTTTGACTTTTATTGTGATAGTAAATTTAACATTTATTGTAATTATAATTTTAATTGTATTCTTAATACTGTAGTTGCAATTCACAGCTAGGGGTGAAGATTAGGCTATACTATACTGTTCATAAGCCAAAAGTCATATGTTGGATATCGTGTGGAATGTCTTCTTGTGCTAGGAGTTGTCCCTAATGGTGTTTACGCTTACTTCCAGGCGAGAAATGATTGAATTGCCAAGTTTTGGCTTAACTTTATTGAATGGAGAAGTGTGAACTGTGGTGCTTTTGGGTAGAACTATACACAGTGGAGTAGTCTAGAAACTCAGCAATCCATTTTCACAGGGAAAAAACCGTACAAGTGGAATGGCTGCGTTTAATCTTTCGTACTATAATCATGTCAAAATGTAGGTACGCTTATACAAGCGAGAAACATTTCAAGAGCCATATCTGTCAACACATCCGAGTAATACATTACCTTGGCAACGCTTGCTCGCGTACAAGCACTCCAGAATCCATTCCGTTTGAAGGGTATGGCTGTTTTTTTGTACTGACAGGTGTGAACTGTTACTGTTCCGGAAATTCACTGTAACTGGTAATAGCGATTTTATGAGAGAATTTTTGCGCGTTCAATAATATTTACGTAAGATAAGGGCATTTATTCTTGGAAAACTGCAGTGATTGCATTGCAGCCTTAATATCAAAAACTTGCTGACAATAACCTTGTGATTAGCATGAAAATCTTTAAGGCCCATTCACAATGAAAATTAAACATAACCGTTGCATAAACACAGAATTTTGCGCCCAGGCTACCAAATGGGATCATTCACAGTGATTCACATAAGCACTGACATAAACATTACCATAAGACTTTAGCATGAAAGTGTGCAAACTCCAAATTTTCATGCTTATGCTCACGTTATTTGCAAACAGAACACAATCGTGGAGCGCTGATGTATACGACAGAATATGAGAAAATGGCGTCATTGTTATGTTTCCATGGTTACCAAGTATGTTTGCTGTTATGTTTATGTTCCCATCGTGAATAATGGTATGACTTCATTGATTTTATTGTAACGTTAAGTTAAAGCTTACGTTATGTTTAATTTTTATTGTGAATGAGCCTTTATAACCCGGTTTTGTTGTCCTTCAAGGTAGTCTTCTGATCTACTCTCGTTTCCACTCCAGAGCCGTGATATACGTGCCTACGTCACATCCGCTATGACTGGCATATCGGTCAGAGATGACGCTTTCTTGCAGCTTCGACTTTGGAACTAATGAGAGTTTTTTTTATGTTTAATATTGGTCGACCAGCAAACTTGCTATACAGACCTCTGTTAAATTATGGAACATCACATACAGAATATCATGCTGAGGTTGGCTCTATAGGCTCCTCTAATTTAAATTAATTAATTGAACATTGTTGTGAATTATGTGAACAAAAATATGATGATTTTCTGTGTTAAATTTATGAAGAGTCGTCAGTATCACTAAGAAGGATGTCTTGAGGGTGTTTCCTTTTAAGTCGAGATGGCTGGCAAGGTCTTGCTCCAATGTTATATGTCACAGCTCCAGGAACACCAGGAAGTTTGTTGAAGAAAGATTTTGACATTGAATGGATGTACTGTTCTAGTGGAAGAATTCCCAATTCTTGATGCAGTTGTTGATTTCTTACATACCAGGGGGCATTTGTTGCAGTACGCAGGAACGTGTTCCGGAGAACTTGTAGGCGATGCATGTGTGTCTTATTTGCAGTCCCCCACACTGGCGCTGCATAAGTTAAAAGAGGTCGTACAAGCGAGGTGTAGAGTAGCATTGAACAGTCCAATCCAATTTGTGAACGTCTATTAACCAAAGGGTATAATTTTCGAATTCTAGAAGAGGTTAGTGTAACAATGCGAGTTATATGAGCATTCCATGTAAGTTTCGTGTCTAATAATATTCCCAAATATTTGACAGCTTCTTGACTGGAGAGCCATGTAACTTGTTCATTTAGAAGAACCAAAGGAGGTGGATTATGAATAGGCCTTAAAGAGAAGAATTTAGCTTCTGTCTTGGTAATGTTGAGTAGTAATCTCCAGTCAGAGAACCATTTAGACAGCTTTTGTAAGGATGTCTGAAGAGTGCTGATTGCAGTATTTAGGTTACTATGAGAATAAAGAGAACTGTATCATCAGCATACATAGCTATGTGTGACGGTTGTAAACATGGAATGTCATATGAAGATATTGAAGAGAAGTGGTGACAGTATAGATCCTTGTGGTACTCCGGCTAAAACTGGACGAAGCGTTGATTTAATGCCATCTATATGTACTGAGAACTGACGCTCAGATAAAAACTTTTCACGATGCGTATGAGATAGTCAGGAAAACCAATTCTATATAATTTTAGCATTAAACCATCATGCCAAACAGTATCAAATGCTTGGGCAATATCCAGAAACACAGTGGCAATATACTGTTTTTCTTCAAAGCCTTTTATAATGGATTCAGTGACTGTTTGCAGTTGGTGTTTTGTAGAATGTTTTGGACGAAAGCCAAACTGAAAATCTGGTATTATCTTGTTTTGGAACGTAAATTTACAAATGCGATGATGAATAACCTTCTCAAACAATTTCGATAGCGTGGGCAGTAAGCTAATAGGTCGATAACTTGACGGCAAGTGCTTAGGTTTGTTAGGCTTATGAAAAACAATGAATTCAGCAAGCTTCCAGGCTCGAGGAAAGTAGCCAATTAAAAGGGCAGCATTGAAAAGTATCGTCAATTAAGTAAGAGTTTTGTTGGTGAGCTTCTTTAGTACAATGTTGGGTATAAGATCATGGTCTGGAGATTTTTTATTTGGAAGCCTTTGAATGAAGTGAGACAATTCTTGTGGAGTAGTAGAGGAAATTTTCTCTGGCACAGTCAGTTTATTAATATTTTCTATAAGTTCTTCAAATTCAGAGGTAGTCTGTTCATTTTTATTCTCGTTTGGAGTGAATACATGTTGATAATGAGATGCAAGCAAGTTACATTTCGACTCTGTGTCTGTGGCTATTTGAGAGTCTAACCGAAGTGTTGGGATGACTGTTGGCTCGCGTAGAATACGCTTTGTAGCGTACCAAAGAGTATTATCAGCTTCAGATAGAGATGATAAGTAAGACTGATATGATGCAGGTAATGAGAGTTGGAACCAGTGACAAACAACTCACGGTAACAAGATCACAGGTTTATAAGTGACACCTGAGCGCTATTGTGGAATGAATTCTCTGGATTCAGGGTACTTAAAAGGGCATGCACGCATATATACTGGGGAGATGTTTTCCATTTGAGATATTATTATTATTATTATTATTATTATTATTATTATTATTATTATTATTAATTGATTATTATTATTAATTTAAAAACATTTCTGATGACTTGTTCCAGTTAACTAAAGTGCCCTGAATCCGAATCTGTATTCATATTTTAATTACCACCCTAGATTTTTCTATAATTTTGAAAATGAAAGTGAAGAAATGTGAAAGTTGACAAATATCATGATTAAAAATAAATTCAATACAATAATATAAGTTGTATGATTGCGTTTAGGTACTGAAAGTAGTTGGTTCCGGGCCTGTCTTCACATTTTCTTAAACTTTGAAAATATTGACGAAAAATTCAAAATTTAATCAAGAATACCAAAAAACCAAATAATGTACTGAGTAATATTTTTAAAACATATTTTAATGCCGTAATTTATCTTTGGGGATTATAAAATTATTAATAAACCCCTTGATTATTAATAGAAATAGTTTCCAGTAAGAAAAATTATTTTATATATTTAATATAATATATTTCTATTCATTCCTATAAATTATTATTAACCCTCAATATTTTCTTTCTCAAAAACGATAAGAAAAAAAGGTAAAATATTTTTGTTTAAAAGTGACTTTTTTTTATTTTACTTTACATAAAAAATATAAGTATAATAATGAAATTCATGTATATTGGTCAAAGTAAGACCATTTTCAATGTAACATACAATACATTTTATCATTTTAATTAGAAACTAATACATGACTTATGTGATAATGTACAACAGAAAAATCGACTTTTTTTTTACTTATGTACTTTTTCCCGATGACCAAAAAATGTTTATACCCATTCAGACGTTCGAAATGTCGCATCGTTTTGTTGTCTTTCGGGGGATCTCTCTTTATGCATCACCAATAATTCGCCAATATTGCTTCATTTCATTTGCCTTGGTACCATATTTCCACGTTTATCAAATCCTGATCAAAGTAGAATGCACTCATCAGGTAATCAATACATCTCTGCGATTGATTCCCGGATTCAAAACGCAAGCAACATATTTATCTTTGACAGAATTCTTCTCTTCCAGTACATCAACAGGAAGCAATGTTATTGCACTAATAAAGATACGTTCTGTTCACAAAATAAACACAAATTTAAGTCTTATACCTGCCAGTTTCTACAAGTTCTACACGAATCAATTATAGAAATGAGCTGATGGTTTTTTTTTTTTTTTTTTTTTTTTTTCCTTAGCAATGTTAAACAACAAAATTAAACTTATGTTTTCTTTGCAAATCAAGATTTTCAGGTATGACTCCCTGTAAAGTTGATTTGAATAATTTTACAAAGCGAGGGAAAAATTGTTCTGGAGCCGTATTAGGTATTCGAACCGGACCTTTACATTTAACGTACCAACGCTCTACCACTGAGCTACTCGGGAACTCTAACCGACACCGATCCAATTTTTCCTCTACAAAAGTAATCCACAGACCTCAAAGTGGGCTGACAACCGCAAGGTATCAACCAACTTCGAGTGCAACTTACTCCGGATGACTTTAAATTGTGGTTTTCTCTGTTAACGAACATTCAACGTGTATTATGCAAATCAAGATTTTATCAGGTATAACTCCTGTAAAGTTGATCTGAATAATTTCGACTAAAAATGTTTTCCCCATTCAGACGTTCAAAATGTATCGAACCCGGGACCTTTGGCATCAACGGACCAACGCTCTACCACTGAGCTACTCGGGAACTCAAAGTAGAATGCACACCGATCAGGTAATTTTTTGATTCCCTTCTATTTATCTTTGGATCCACAGACCTCAAAGTGGGCACTGACAACCGTCAAAAATACACAAATTTCGAGTTTTATACCACTAACTCCGTGTGACTTAAATTGTTTTTTTTTTTCAAGTTTTCTAGTTAAACGAACAGTAAACTTATGTATTATCTTTGTTCAAATCAAGATTTTCAGTGATGCCATTATATCTAAATTACCTGTAAAGTTGATTTGAATAATTATAATTTATCTATGGGAAAAATTGTTCCGGAGCCGGGTATCGAACCCGGGACCTTTGGTTTAATTTTTAACAACGCTCTACCACTGAGCTTTCAGGAACTCTAACCGACACCGATCAAATTTTTCCTCTATATCCACAGACCTCAAAGTGGGCTGACAACCGTCAAGCAACCAACTTCGAGTGCATACTAACTCCGTGTGACTTAAATTGTGGTTTTCTGTTATCGAAATACGTAACGTGTATTATTTCCTATCAAATCAAGATTTTCAGGTACTAACTCCCTGTAAAGTTGATTTGAATAATTTCGAGGTTGCAATTGTTTACGCCGAGCCGGGTATCGAACCCGGGACCTTTGGTTTAACGTACCAACGCTCTACCACTGAGCTACAGAAAAGCTGACTTAAGGATCACAAGAAGAAACGCAGGAAGGTGTAAGTCTGCACATTGGAAAGGTACTTTGTCCCTTCACAGTGCCAGTGGAGTCCAGTAAACTCGCTCATATTACAAGTGTGAAGTTCGAAGACTGAGCGAAGACCGCCAGAAGGAACACCTGGAAAGGTTTGTAAGTCTGAACTGTAAAAGTCCCCTGTGCCAAGAATAAAGTCGAACTCGCTCAAGTAACAGGGTAATATATGGAGCTATGCGAATGCATCTATGTAGAAAATTGTTTGCAAAATCAACGGAATCTTTATAGGTAAAGGAATGTAGGCTCGTGGCCCATTTCTTTTAAGGTTCATCCCGATATTTGTTTTAGAGGTTTAGGAAAACCTTAGGCAGGATGAATTTGTATAGAGGTATTGTGTATAGTTTACAATGTTGATATGAATGCTGTGCTCGTTCGAAAAAAAATCGAAAAATCGAAGGAGAATGGGGAGGAAAATTTAAAAGGTACGCAAACGCGTCCTTTGGATAAATAACTAGTCATAGTCTCGGATATAACTAGTAATCCAGAACAGTGTTGCCAACACATAAATTGTATTCCTGTCAGTCTATCACCTGGAAATCCGTCAAAATTAAAAAAAGTAAGACTCACTCAATATATCTATATACAAATAAAAGAAGATATTAACGCAACTTCCTTACAATCTTGATTAAATTAATAGTCTGCCTCTAGTTCTGCAGTTGATGTATTTTGTTGGTCTAAGCTCCCCCAAAAATTAATCAGTTACAAATGACATCACCTAAAAAAGTCAAGGGACAATATAAATCGTAATTTCCGCCAGAAAATGCGTCCCCCGTCAAAGCCATTCTTTTCCCGTCTGCTATATTGAAATTCCGTCACTTTTGACGGAATTTCCGTCCAGTTGGCAACACTGAATTCCAGAAACCAATGTGTCACGGTCTTCTATATGAATTGCTATCTAGGTATAGGTATTTTAATTATACTTTGTAAGAAATATACTAATATAAATTTATCGTATCAGGTCTTATTATTCTATGCTAATTTGGCCTTCACCAGTGGTTAAAATTGATAGCTGAAAACAGGTATGTAAATGTGATTTTTTCACTGGGCAGTGGGTAATATACTGTTGCATTGTATTCCACAAATGTAAGGAGGAAACGACGTCCGAAAACTTTCCTTCATTGCTTACAATCCATTGTGCTATACAGCGACTTGTCCTAGAGATATGTATTTAATTCTTTGCATATTACTGTAAAAAAAAGGGGTGCAGGTACATATTTACATATGAAGGGTACACGGGAAAAACGATCGAGTTCCATCAAAAATCGAAATTGGGTTAATAATGCTATCTTAGAGTGGAAAGGAAGTACTATCATGTGGTCTAGCCACTAATAACAAATCATCGTTCTTGACATTTCACTACGTCAATTTCTATTAAATATACACATAACAAAGTATTAAGTGCTTAAACTTTAAAATTCGTTTTTCCCGAAACTTTTTAAAATTGACCTTGATCGTTATTCTCGTGTAACCTTCATATAAAATGTGTAATTAGTTATTCCATAAGGTGCACATTTTTTATTACACTTATTCTGTTTGTATTACACTCTTACCAGTTTGAAATTTCGTATAAATATTAATTATTCCTTAAGGTTCAGATTATTTATTACGTGAATTCTTTTTGTGTTTCACGCTTACCAGTTTGAAATTACGGATAAATTTCTATTGTATGCAGTTTTTATTAATATTACTATTATTTTCAATTTTATTTTTAAGAACGGTAAATATTATTCATAATTCGAAATTTTCTCGGGCTTCCAGCCAGGTCATAAGTTGGTGATCCACCGACGTTTTGAGGATGTTCATCTTCCTCATCTTCAGGGTAAAATGATATCTGAGGGAAAAATTGAAAAAAAAAATCGAAAAATGGAAAGAGAATTGGGAGGACAAAGTTAAAAGGTACGCAAAACGCGTCCTTGCAAGGGGTTGGGGGCTGTACAAAACTAATTATGTGAGCTCCAAGCCTGTTGGCCACTAGTCTCACTCCGGGTTACGCTGCTCCACTGAAGGAGCTGTAGAAAATTTTGAAGGGGAAGCCGAAATTGGACGTAACCTTTTAGGTACCACATACGCGAGGGGGACTGAGATTTGATCAAGTGATCACGGAAAGGGGCGAGGAGGAGATGGCTGGTGTTTGGTACCCAGCTCTTTAATTTATAATGCCAGAGGGAGTCAGCGAGGAGCTGTGCGCCGATTGGCTGTTATTAGTGCGGACAGCGGGGAGAACGCGGCCGACGTGTCGTCTTGCTTTGTGCTTTCCGGCTGAATGACCTTGGGTCTCACGGTGGGTCGGCGGACGAGTTCTCATGTGTCCTCCGCTGATGACGGCCCGTCGTCCAGGCGGTGAGAAATTCAATGGCCAGTGCCCATGCCGTGCTTAGTTGAAGACCCGAGTCCCAGTTCAGGTGACCGCGTTCCGCCGCTATGGCCAGGGTTTCTTTTACTCTTCTATCCCAATAGCCCGCACACTTTACCAGGACCTCGGTGTTATTGAAATTAGCCCTATAGCTTTTTTCAATGCAATGTTCAGCCAGTCCGGATTTTTCGGGCTGCATTAATCTGATGCTTCTTTGATGCTCCGAAAGACGCGTCGCTATTGTGCGTCCAGTCTGTCCAATGTAAGCCGCATCACATTCACACGGGATGCGGTAGATCTAGGCCTCAGAGTACCAGGGATCTAATTTCGATAACAGCGAGGTCCTGGTAAAGTGTGCGGGCTATTGGGATAGAAGAGTAAAAGAAACTCTGGCCATAGCGGCGGAACGCGGTAACCTGAACCGGGACTCGGGTCTCCAACTAAGCGCGGCATGGGCACTGGCTATTAAATTTCTCACCGCCCGGACGACGGGCCGTCATCAGTGGAGAACACATGAGAACTCGTCCGCCCGGCACACCGTGAGACCCAAGGTCATTCAGCCGGAAAGCACAAAGCAAGACGACATGTCGGCCGCGTTCTCGCCGTGGTCCGCACTAATAACAGCCAATCGGCGCACAGCTCCTCGGCTGACTCCCTCTGGCACTATAAATTAAAGAGCTGGGTACCCTCAGATATCATTTAACCCTGATGATGAGAAAGATGAACATCCTCGAAACGTCGGTGGATCACCAACTTATGACCTGGCTGGAAGCCCGAGAAAATTTCGAATTATCACGTCGCCAGGAAAGCTTCAGTAGTTATTTCAATATTATTCATGTTTGTTTCTTATATTCTAAAAATTATTTTTATGAGCAAACTCAATTATTAAGGAGCACGGCGATGTTAAATTGTAAGTCAAATTTGACGTAGAACCGCTCAGTAATCCGTTTTAACCAGCAGATCGCATGTGAAACTTTGTGATAAACTATGTCGTCAATCGTACTGCTTGTTTTGTAAAACAGTTACTGTAACTTTTCCCTAGACTCACATGTTCATCTACACTTTCATTTGTTTTTGTGTTAATTATTGCGGTATATGTTCGCGCTCGCATACATAGAAATACTCACTCTACGCAGATGTAGAATGATTACTTACCAAGGCAGTAAGTCTATCCGAATCGCTTACATTCTGCAGGTCAAGTTATTTAATTTCCTTTTTTCAGTCGTAATGGATGACTTGATGAAGATACAACCTGACTCCGACCCACTTGCTATACAAACAAGTGATAACGCAGATACAGAAGAGAGGAAGCTTTTATCTGAGGTATATTGAAAGCAATTACTTTTTTTTTTTTTTTCTAAATACATCATTTGTAACTGGTGAGCATATACCGGTGTAACAAAATATTTTTCTTGAACTTGATGAAACACAATAAACGAAGTTGAAACTTGTGAATGTGATATGGCAATCGTAAATATGTACACATTTCACATTAAAATACATATTTTCACAAACAAGTTATGGGAATTGGCATCTTCAGGATCTCAATTATTAATATATAAATCTGGTGGATTTTGTAATTGCATATATTTTTAGAACAACTCTGAAGCAATTTATGACAATCAGTTATATCATTTAGTACCTATAACATTAACTTCTGTTTTGTATGCTGGTGATCTGTAGACTCCGGCCAGATGTCTCAATTGTGGAATAAGTTAATATACTGTATTGTGTATGGGTGATCTATTTTTTTTTGTCTGTCCAATATGTATGATGTTACGTAACAGTACGTAATTCCTCAAGTTTAGAGAGCTACTAAACAGTATATCAATCACAGTCTACTATATACAGTCGCGAAGCTTGAGGTGTTTTTTTGCAAATCTCGTGATAAAGCGCTCCAAGCGGTTAGCAACTAGAAACAATAGACTATCCATGGTCGACTTTGGACTATGTTGTATTTCTATCGAGTGCTGGCTCGTTGCGTATTTCACATTGATGCTTGTGAAATGTTCGTTATTGGTTATAATGAAAATGTTAATGGCTAAAATATAATAATTGGAATAATAATATGGGACAAGGCAAGGAGGAGACGTTTGTAGTGCTATAAATTGTAGCAACAGTAAGAGAAAGAGGCCAGAGTTATCCTTTTCCCGGTTTCCGAAAGATTCAGAAAGGTTCCTAGGTTTCTACAAGAATGCTGTGCAGAAACAAAACTGTTAATTTGAAGTTCTTTGTGACTGTTAGAATACATTATATCCTTAAATTTCACAATGAAATGTTTCAGTCTAACCGAAAGGACATTAGATACCGGTTAAAGTTCTGTTACTTAGGCTGCTAAATTTCCAGAGAAATAAAGGTTAAGTCTACTTTTTTTTTTAGAGGATATATTTTTAATTGTAGCTATTGATTTTGTTATTATTTTTATGTGTTATTTTACTAAAGACGTAGAAAAATTAAGTTTGGTTTAATGAAATTTATTGATCACGTTTTATTTTCAATTCTGGTGGGATTATTATTGCTTAGGCCTACTTTTTTCTTCAAAGGATATGTTTTTAATTATAGCTGTTAATTTTGTTGTTATTTTTATTTGTTGCTTTTACTAGAGACGTAGAAAAGTCTGTTACAATACAATTTATTGATCACGTTTTATTTCCAATTCTGGTGTGATTATTATTGCTTAACCTCATCCCACTTTGTTAACTACGTAAGCCTACACAACAAGTACCGGTACACGTAAGTTACTCCATTAATTCATATTTCCATTATTATTGTTGTAAAGAGAAATGCAAATTAATATTTATTGGCTTCATAGTTAATTATCGCTATAATCTTGAATGAGTGAAGCTATTATAGTAAATTTCAGTTCGTTTTGCACAAACAAAAATTATATTAACTTATTTCTTGCAGGTATTTTCGAGTTTATGGTGGAATTTAATATACTTCATTAAAATAATAAATTAACTTTATGCATTTAATATTTCAATAATGGAAGGAAGGTGTTAATTTTTCCAAAAGAACTTGACAACGAAAGTGTAACATACGAAAGTGTAACATATTTTGTCGGCTGCTAGGGGAGAGATCTACGATGATGAGGCGATAGTAGCGATCCTAGTGGTGGGCAACTACCCATGTTGAATTTTTACTACATATTGAGCTTCGCGACTGTATATAGTAGACTGTGATATCAATGTTATTAAAGGGTCAATGAACGTGAACAAGAACGAGGGGTCCTGCTACATATAATTTCTAGAACTGTTTATTTTTGCTGAAGCTGGCTTCATTCGCCTTCATTTGAAATACACAACCGATAAGAGCTCAGGTTTAAACAAAGAGTTATTTTGTTAGCTGTGTTATAAATCAGTAAGTCAAGATCAGTGCTCTCACGTATGCCATTGTCTGTGTGGAAACAAGAACTTTCAGATTGTAGCCCTCCCAAACTTCGTAAGTCTGTCAACCTCCTGGATGAGGTAGTATTTGCTGTTTTCATTTTCTTGGTTTATCCATATACTTTCCTGCACAAATTTGTAGTTTAGGAAGTATGACAGTGTTTGATCTACATCTGTAGCATTCACTGCCACATTAAGTTTTCCTTGAACTCAACCTTTTCATCTTGGTCCATTATTGTTTTTATTGTTTGTTAATGATATCTTGTATTGTATACAACATTCTAAAATGTTATTATTTGCCGATGATATTAAATTCTGTAAAGAAATTGAAACTATATCTGATTTTAAGGTAAGCTTACTTCAAAAAATATTACATACTAACATATTTGGAGTGTTAATATTAAAGTGCTATCCAATAGTCATAAGTGGATATGTATGACATTTTCAAAAATACAAAAAATAATAATAATAAATTTTCAATTGAAATAGAGCCAAAGTTTTACCTGCAGAAACATAGTGATTTAGGTATATTATTTGGCAGTAATTATATATTTCATATTCATATTAATATAAATTTGTCCTATAAAAGATTAAGTTTTTTATGAGAAATTCTTGTAAATTTAAAGTCAAAACTATAATAATTTAGTATACTTCCATTGTTGGATGTAAATTAGTATATGTTGCTGTTATCTGGAAACCAGTTACTAACAAAAATTTTCTGTTACTAGAAAAAAATACAAAATAAATTTCTAAACTGGTTATATTATAGATTTTGTAATAATTATCCTACTTGTGAGAGTTATGCTACAATGCTTCAACATTTCTATTTTACTTGTTTGCAAATTAGACCAAATTCTCAATCTTTAAACATTCTTTCTAAAATTATTAACGATAATTGATACTGTGTTGCTTTATTTTATTATATAACATTTTATGCACGCAAGCATAATACAAAATTTCGAAATTTATATTTCATACCAAAGGCAAATATAGAATCGCACAAAAATTCCACAGATTTCCGAATGTTACAGTTATACAATAAGTTATATCCTCATTCATATGTCGACATTTTCAATATGAATTTTGCAACATAGATAATAATTTATCACATTTTCCAAAATATGTTTTTAGTTAATTTGAAGCTTCTTTTACACCTTGATTTCATTTTATTTTCTCTCCCTGTGTTCTATTTTGTTTTGGTTTTTAATAAGGGAATGTTTTCTTTTCTTTGTTTATGTTTATAAATTAGTTTGTCAGTCTTGAACATTGTAATTGGGCTTTGCCTGTTATATACAATAACAAATAAATAAGTTCAAGCTATTTCTGTTTCGTCGGTGATGACAAACTACCGCCATCTTAAAGGCTGTGACACTATATCTGACTGACATAGTCTGATCGTAGCGCTACCTACTCTGTGTTTCTTTGAGTTGTTTTACACGAGCAGGAGTCCTTGAATCCTAACGAGCTAGATACTATAGAGAGGCTAAAGACTTCTGAAAGTTGAAGACTATTGAACATTGGTCCGCAATATTTTGGTTAGTCAAAACAAAGGGGCGTGGCTCGGATGTTGTAGCAAAAGACTGTGATGAAGTTAGTATTATTGTGAATTGAGTTACATATTAAGATTATGTTAATAAGTAAAAAGTAAAATACCCACAAAACTTTACGTTTTATAACAGCTGTAGGCCAATGTTTTTATTACTTTCACTAAATATAGCCCAGATATTAAATGACAAGCTATACTCAATGCAACCAAAGCAAAGCACCTAAAGACGGATGAATGTATTCGGCAGAAGAAAAAAACATAATTTTTGACTTCGTCACAAATTTAATGACCTTAGCTAATCCAACCTAATATGAAATCATGTAATTCAGTGCTCACCAGGTGATTTCAAGAGAGACGACGTATGTAACTGATAGGAGTAAAATATAGGAAAGGTAGTGGCGAAAATTAAAAAAAAATCCAATAATTAAGTTATGAGAAAAATTAATTTGAAATTGGAATTAACACAGAAACTTTTGAAAACTGCAATTATTAAAACTACAAATAACCTCTTAGCATGCAACATAATAATTAAAGAATGACACTAATAGAAAGTTACTCGTGATCATAACTCACCACATTTATTAAAACGATAAGATACTTACGATTAACATTGTTATCAGAAACAACAGGAGCCACAGCTAGCTACACTTCTTTTCGCGTGATGGAGACATCGTGCGTGAGACATACTCTAATATAATTTGAAACAAATATTGTCACGTGATCGAGACATCGGGCTAATATAAATTGAAACAAATCGCGTGATGGAGACATCGTGTAGTCTAATAAATTTGAAACAAATATTGATCTCACACGTGTCTCGCAACTAAGCAGAGGCTTTTTCAGAATAAAACTGTTCTTACATTATTTTGAACAATAATGACAAATTGTGTGTGATGCAAGTGCTAACTTTCCTCTTTTTAACAAAAAGTGCCCTACGCATTAATAAAAAGAAAATTGGAGTAGGCCCTATAAACACAATAAATACTAAACTCTTGATGGTACAAACTTATTAATACAGATATTTCGCTTATGCTCAGTCTGTCTTATCTTATAATCCTCTGGGGCAATGGTACTTGTATTGAGAGGGGTTAATTATCCAGCAACGAATATTATGATTTACTGTACATTTCATTTAAATCCGAGGGAATGAGACATTTTGGAAATTTAAATTCTTAATTATTACTCTTTCATTTATAAATCAGCTTTTTACAAAACCTATTGCGAAATTTTTAAATTAAATATTGATGTATCCGAAAAATATAGTTTATTTTATTTTACCTGGCAGAGTTAAGGCCTGCTTTTCCACTGACCCAAGTCTACAATTGATAGAAATAAATAAATAATAATAATAATAATAATAATAATAATAATAATAATAATATGTTGTGAAATATTATTATTGAAAGTGAATCATACAAGAATATGAAATAAAGTATTAATTGGAAACTATAGGACACCTTATTATTCAAAGAGGCAGTGTACCAGAGTCCGTGGATATACAAGAGTAGCGCAATCACCGAGTCGGTCGCCATTGTTAGTCCGTTTCAACACGCTAGGGATAGGAATATTTAAAGTAAAACTCAGATATTTTTAATTTGAAGGGCAAAAACTTCTAAAGGATCTTCTTACATTTTAGAACATTATTGTCAGTCAACATACTAATGTATAAAAACTTTATTTAATAATTATTACAGCATAAATATACATTTAAGTCTTCAATACACTCATAAATGTCACAGTTACAGGTATTACAGCAACAAGAACTTAATAAATTACAAGTAACAAATGAAAACAACAATGTTGCAAATAAAATAACAATAAATCTAAACATTTCCAACTGCATTTCTCGTGAAAACTCTCCGACTTCCGCATATAAGGGGACACCATACTGAAATTTCTCGAATTTCATTAGTTTTAAGAGTTCACAACACTGAAATCAATAACTACCATACTTACGAAGCTAGATTGACCAAATTTTGATCACTGGTATATCTGCTTAATAGTGACAAGTGTACAAAATTGCATCCGTCTATGATACGTGGTTCGCATTTTATTAATTATTTTATTAAAATATTGAATCGTTTTATATAAAAAGTCGCTTGCGCTATAATTGACATTATTCTTAAGTGATTTTCACTTATATGGATCCTTACTTACATGGAATCAAAGCTTGCTACAAGGTTTTGCCGTAAAATTAATAAGTAAATTACTAGAATTTTTTATTATAAAAAATAATAGTCATAAAAATTCCTAGTAATTTACCCATTCGCTGTGCAGAAAATTCCAATAGTAATGTTTGTTCCAATGTATATAAAGAATCTTATAATTGAATGTCAATGAAAAATAATGTAAATTGTGATGCAAGGGACTTTTTGCATTGAGCAGTACACTATATAGGCCCCTAATTGTTATTTTATAAAATGCAAACCACTTATCATAGAGAGAGAGAGACGAAATTTTTGTACATGTGTTAATATCAACCAGATATAAACATTCTGTGAGTTTAGCTTTAAAATTATGGAAGTTAGTAGTTTCAGTATACTGTCCCCAAGAATACACTGATGTGAGATTTTGTCATTTCTGGTAAAAAAAAAAATCGTTTCTTTGTTTTTATCTTTAAAAATTCATTATGATCTGAAGATGCCCTCTGCCAATTTTCATGACCATACGACCAGTCTATCAGCTGTTTAGGGTCACATTTTTAAAAGGCAGCGGGCTCTGACTGTTAATTTAAATTCTCCGTTCACGACCTCCATTCTGAATTCTGTGACCATTTTGGAAATTACACAATATTTCATACATTATGTATTATATTAGATTTCCGATTGAGCCAGTGTAGCTTCTCGACTTCTCGAAATATTTCTTCATAGAATCCAACGGGTGTTAGACCTACTTCAAAGCCTGCTTTCCTTTGAAAGATATTCAGTTACAAAGGAGAGCTCAACTCTTGTCTAAAGGAGAATTCCACATGTTGCCAGTAGCCATAACAATGTGTTTTCCATGCTTGGTTTTTGTTTGTGATACATGAAATATTTGCAAGTTTCTAAGAGTTTTATTGTTAGTGTTATAATAGTGTCTACAGTGCATAGTGATTTGTAAATAATATTTATCTATTATAGTGTTTTCATAAGATTACATACCTAGATGTTGATACAGCGTCGTAAAATAACCAAAAAAAGAAATTAAAAAATAAAATAAAAAGATTACATAATCTTTTAGTCATCTTTATTTACTAGTGTAGGTTAGGTGTGCACAGCGTGGTAGTGTATATAAGGATAAGTTCTGTATATAATATGCTAGTTCTATATGTTTCAAAATGCCTACAAAATAAAAAAGACAGAGACCTGGTTCATTATTATTATCCCAAACTTTTGAAGTCAATTTTCTCCACTTTAATTTTCTGTAAATTTTGCATTCCTAAAAATGCTGCTCTTTCTACAGATTCTGTACTACATCCATGATTTTTTATAGAGGTTTTTGAATATGTTCTCAACAAAACTTACTGTCAGTATTATACCTAACACTCATTTTGTTGTTCTTGTTGTTTAGTCAACTGTCCGAAGACAGGTTTGAACCTCATAAGTACCATCAATAAGGCATCACTCGTGAGACAATTAGGCCAGGAGATAATAGGTTAGGGTGGCAAGTTTCTTTCCCCCTCCAATGCATACTTCGCCGATTAGCTACATATTCCACTAATCAGACTTCAGATGCTTACAAACAATTGTCCTTCCTCTGACACATATCGTCAAGTGAGATGTACTGCCTAATTATATATATGCATATCAGCCAGAAGAGGTATTTTTAATACTAATTTTTTTTACACTCGAGTGGAATTTTTTCTGTTTTCACACTTTTAGTGCATTAAATAGTTTTAATTATTTTTTTTAGTAAAATAAAGAGGAAAATTGTATAGTAAGTTTCGTTTCTGAAGGCCTGACACGTATGTACCCAAAAATTCTGGCCAAAATAGTAGCAATTTTTGAAAACCTAAATTTGCACAATTTAAAATTACAAATTAAAAGTACAACATTTCATAGATCTACCTGGACTAGTTTAGAAAATTGAAATTTCACATCTGTCTAACCTTAATAGGGTTTCTAGTTTCTACGGTCTTTGTATTTTCCAATCGAGCCGAACAATACAATCATGTCTCAAGAATGAATTCAGAACTTCACAAAATATATTATGTCTCTCTTGCAAATAGCAAGTACGATTAAATTCAGAAATGCTTGATTTGAAAGGGAGAAGATTGTAAAAATTTGACATTGATCCTAATTGGTACGTGATTTTAATTTGTTTTATGTAGAAATATCATTGCTGAAACAACTTAAATTCTATATTAGTTTTATGAAAATTTTTTGGGGCCCAAATTTTGAAAAAATAAATATCAAAATACATTCATTCATTAATCTAACAATGTATGCTCGCTTAGGTAGCGGATCATTCCTTTTTATATTTATAGTCACTTCTTTCCTTTTTCCTTATTTCTTTCACCTTTTCACAGAGAAAACAAATGTGCGCTTTTTTCAGTTCTCTGTGAATAGTTCTGAACAGAGCAGCACTGCATTTTTTCGCAGTTAAATTACATTCTTTCCCTATACAACTCCTATACTGCATAGCGTGCACTGGACTAACAATGGTGGACTTGTCGGCATTTGCTGGCTCAAACGATTGCGGTACTCTGGATATCCACGGACTCCGCAGTGTACCCAGCGAATAGGGATTATAAAGAATGGACACTGAGCGAATTTTCCTGTGTTTTGTTTCTCTGTGCGCCAGCGGCTAGTTCCACTTTCAAGCGCTAGAGGTAGTGTAATCGAGCATACGCTAAGATTATAATTGAGAATAGAATTAAGGCACAGGATCCAAACATCGCTTACCTTATTGCATAATCCAGTAACACTTTGGTTCAAATAAATTCAAGTTAACAGCTTTTCTTTATTTCTCAGTGACAAACTAGTTGTAATAATAATATTTTATATATCAGATATCATAAATGATATTATAAAATAATATAATACATTATAAAATTAAGAATCGAATTCGTTTAACATTTGTATATAATATAATATAGGTATATGGTTTTACTTCTCATAAGAGTTTTGTTTTTCCATTTTCAGCGCTATCAAATCATTACATATTTTAATTGTTGTTGGGGTCAACGTCTGAACTCTCATTATAAAGGAACTCTAGAGTCTAGACATTACAGTTAAAGAAGGATTTATTATTTTATGGATCCAATTTATTTTATTTGAGTACATAATGTACCTAGATGTATTAATTGTATGTGTTATATTTCCTCTGTGTCGACTGCTAGCTGGTGTGATGTCAGCGCCAACTCTAGGGAGAAAGCAGAATCTGACGCTCTAGGTGGCTTGAAGGTCATTGAAATCGGTCCGGCTACATCAAAGGTACCGACGCGAAGTGTCCATTCTTTATAATCCCTATTCGCTGGTGTACCTTTCCTAAGCACTCGAGCAGTATTTTATGTTCGAAGGGTGGTACTATAGACCGCCATGTTTTGTAGAGTACGATCCATGGTACTGTTGGCCTCCGCAGTGAGCGCTTATCAGAGGTGTTTAGCCTCTCTATAGTATCTAACACGTTGTTGAATCCTAATCGGGCCTCTTAGATCATCTACTGGGCATTTCTACTGCTTTTTGAGTTTGTCAGTCTGTTTGGAGGGTTTTTTCCCTTCGTTGGGGGCGTTCTTTTTTGTGACATGGTTAAATGTAAGTTAATGTGATGTAAAACTGTATTAAGTTTAATTTTAAATCTTGCGTTCAGTTTAATGCAACATAGTATAACTGATAACCACATCTTTTGAATTACATAACACAGTTAAATCCAAATTTATGATTCATTGAAATGGATTCGTAATATATAACACAATACACTTGAACAACTTCTCGTCCACACATAGTAGTCACATCGTAGTTCAATTAAATAACTTTGATATGATTGGTTCTACTTCAGTCTAATTTTGTTTTTGTAAAAATGTGCATATTTAATAATTCTAGGCATTTAAATAGTAGTCCATAACGATTTTTTTTATGTACGTAACACATTCAAATACAATTTTTGCATTCTTTTTTAATTAAATATTCTTAATATGGTAATAGAAGTATTATGCGCATTTGTTTTACAATATTCATGTACAGCGTAATAAGATATAGTTACTTAACTTAATTCCGATTAAATGTGCATATTTGAAATTTTGATTTTAATTGGTACACTTAAGTATTTCACCGTTTTTTAAATGTTTTTAATATTGACATCAACAATCTATATTTTGATATAATGTAAAAATCTTCAGTACAATTTTGATGTAATGTATTTTTCCCAAAATATCTCTTAATTATCAATGTCTGAAGTTGCCATACTGAATGGCGAAAACATTAACAATTTTAAAAATATAATATAAATTTATAATTACATAATTTACATTAAAATAAGTCATATGATTGAAAACCATTCTTGTTTAATTAATACTTTTGTACAATTTTGGTAAATAATACTCGTGCATTCATTGACATCAGTATTAATAATAGTGAGGACGGACTTCATAAATAACCACGGATCTTTCGTGTAGGCCTAAACTTTATATCATGTAGTGCTCATTTAATTTTATTCTTTATTTCCCAGGAAGGAAATTTATTAGACTTCCACTTCATTGAAATAAAAACAGAATGTACAGACCACAGATACGATGTGAAATCAGAGACGACATGTGAGGAAGTTGAAGTGTCAGTAGACTTTCCCATCGTGAAGAATGAAGCTGAGGTGAGTGCAGAAACTATAACATAACCTAACTAATATACACAAGTGTTAGAAAAGTTTTAATTAACGACGATGACATAAAAAATAAACGTGAATAATTTTCAAATTTGAATGTGGTTCGTGGTTCAATTGATGTTATGTTGGACGTGTGCGTAATAGAACTGGAACTCGTTGATTTAGGCCTACATGGTGTATTCAACTTATTCAGGTTTTCCGAATGGTGCTCTTCATTTATTTGTAAATCGGATTTCAGAAGATGCATAGGTATGACCAGTGATTTTTATTAATTCTTGTTCTTGAATGCCAATGCGAGTCATATTTGAAACTGCTGTGCATCGACTGGAGTGGTTTGTAATTTTATATATATTTTTGACGTACAGACCAGCGCAGTTTGAAATGTTGGCAAACAAAGAAACAAATGCTAGGGACGCGATAAAATTGTGCGATAAGCAGCCATGATTGGTTGAAATACGTCCTTTCGTACAATTTTATTGGTCAAAAGTAGTATGACGTAGTAAGAGTGTAATAGTCAGTGTAAATGCCATATAACTCTCTATGTACATTGTATATGTCTTAATCTATGCATTGGCAGCCTTGGTTCATTTTGGACGAGAAAGTGACATCCATCATTCTTGCAGTGAACTCTTCAAATATGACAAATGTTTTATTAGAAATAGCGCAAGAGTGCATTAATTTGATATGAAATAGAAAGACAGTCTACTGAGCAGATAAATTCTTCCTCAGACGAAATAGTGCCTGTAATAAAGAAATAAATAATAACTTCGCTATTCGAAGAATTAATGAATAAATGAATAAGTATAAAAATATTTAATCAATTTATCGCATATCGATAGCTAAGAATATATACCTCTATCTACAAAAATGGTAATTTAGTTTAACTACGTTGGTATTATTTAGATTAACTATATTATAATGATGTTTTTGTTCACATATAAGAAGTTTGTCTATTTTGAGAAAATAATTTCCAAGCTTTGTTTTTATTTACCTGCAAATGTACAGATACGAGGTATCACTTTTTAGCCATCGATATGCAATATTATTATAATATCTTGTATTTATAGGCCTATTCCACAAAATATCGCATGCCTGAATGTCACACATTTAACATTATGATGAACCAAAAATATTAAATTACTCGCCAATACACAAAATGTACGCAAGGTGGCTGTCTAACAGAGGAATAAATATTATTATAGGAGGGAAATCAGATCTTTAAGTTAGTGAATTCTTTAACGGATCAATAACAGTAAACATAATTCTTGGAACGCGTCTTTCGGGGTAATTCGTCCATTAGCGGCTTATGAAGGAACAAATGCTTTCTTACTACCCACCATCATTGCCACTTCCACTTTCAATTAACTCAGTGCTTGTGCAAAATTTACTTGCTACACGATAATTCTTAGAAATTGCAATAATTTCTTGTATGCAATTCTTTTGTATTTATTTCTTTTGCCAAGAATGCTCATATTGTATATTGCATTGGGTAGGATTTTTATTTAAATCTATGGAGTGTATAAACTACCATGCATTAATAGTTAATCTATTATTGTCCTAAGTGTCTGTTTTGCAAAATCTTGATGTGCAGGAAAGTTCATGTGAATTGGATGAAGTGAGAGGTGAGGGCAAACCGGAAGTGACAGGAGAAGAGAATGAAGTCTTGACTGAAAGGTGAGTGAAATGCTTGAGTCCTTACTTTGTCGTTGGTTTCACTCTTTATTTATATCACGACAAAACAAATTATTTTTAGTTTTATTCAGATGAAAGTATACTTTTCGGGAGGAAATAGCTTAATTATAATATTTCCTATAACTATCACCTAGAAATGTTTTACCATTGCTATACCATTACAACTATTGATGCTGAAGTTGCTGATATTCAAGGAAATACCAAAGCATAGACCTGCCTTCACCTTATCACGTTTAATGCAGGCCAATTAATTGAATTCTTTCATTTTCTAATTGTCTATAGCCAGGAAAAATGGTTTCCATTAATCTCTTAAGTTTGTCCTGGAATTTCTAATAGAAATTTGTTGATAACATAGAAGAAAGTGAGTTCTACTGCTTTAAATCATCCTTGTCTCCTATAGATTTAAGACAGATGCTGTGTTCACGCAAGGAAATTAGTAAATGTGGGAAGTTTTCAGTGTCTGGACTTAATTTAAAAGTTTTAAATTATTATTTTTATTATTATTATTATTATTATTATTATTATTATTATTGTATTATTATTAATATTGTTATTATTATTTACTGATAATACTTCAGATATTACTAATACCAGTACCACAATTAGTACTACATTTATTATTATTATTATTATTATTATTATTATTATTATTATTATTATTATTATTTAATTTGTACCATGGTTGTTTATTTAATTGTATTAATTGTATCACTGTCTTGGACTTCTATTTTCCAGTGTCTGTTGTCCAGCACATAAATATTAATAAATAAATGACTAATTATTGTTATTACTATCATTATTGCCCTTATGATTATTATAATTACTATTACTAATTAATTTTTTTAAATGTAATCTGTACAAAAAGTAACTGAAGGAGAAAGTCCATTATCAATTTCTCCTATATTACTTTCCTTATGGGGCATATATTTCTTCATTTGAAGTCTAGACATTCTCTCCACTAATGACATTTATAATTGTTAGTGTTGCAGCTAGCCATATTAGTGGAGATGCAAAATTCTCCGGAAATATTCCTGAAGAGTACGACGGCAAGAAATACGATTGTGACATTTGCGGAATGTCTTTTCTCGAGTTTGAAAATCTCAAAAGCCATTACCACGTACACAAATGTAACAAGGAATACAATGGCGATGTGAGTGGAATGTGTTTTTCAAGATCGGGGGATTTCGAAAAGCATTCCCGCGTTCAATCAAACGAGAAACCATTCAGTTGTGACGTTTGTGGAAAGTGCTTTTCAAAGTCCAGCTATCTCAAGCAGCATTCACTCGTGCACACAAATGAGAGGCCATTCAGTTGTGAGGTGTGTGGAAAGAGTTTTTCGCGCTTAGGAAATCTGGAGAGCCATTTACGCGTGCATACAAATGACGTATTCATTTGTGACGTGTGTGGGAAGGTCTGTTCTAACTCCAACTGTCTGAAGAAGCATACACGAGTGCACACAAACAAAAGTTCATTGAGTTGTAATGTGTGTGGAAAGAGTTTTTCTCGCTTAGGAAATCTGGAGAGGCATTCACACGTGCACTCTGGCGCGAAACCATTCTGTTGCGACGTGTGTGAGAAGTGTTTTTCAAGATCAGAACATCTTAAAAAGCATTCAGTGGTGCATACTCGCGAGAAGCCTTTCAGTTGTGACCTGTGTGGGAAGTGTTTTTCAAGATCAGAACATCTTAAAAGGCATTCAGTGGTGCACACCGGCGAGCAGCCATTCAGTTGTGACGTTTGTGGGAAGTGTTTTTCAAGATCTTCAACTCTTAAAAGCCATTCAGTTATGCACACTAGCGAGAAGCTTTCAGTTGCGACGTCTTTCACTTTCGAAGTATCACCATAAGCATAACTCCTACTCTCAGACGTGAAACCATTCAGTAGTGACGTGTGCGGAATTAGTTTTTCGCTCTCCGAAAGATTGAGTATGCTTTCACGCGGACATACTGGTGATAAGCCATTCGTGTGTGACTTGTGTGGCAACTGTTGTCAGAGGTCTTCAGGTCTGAAGAAGCATTCCCGTCTGCACATGGCATGAAGCCAATCAATTGTGACGTGACTTCTATGCAAAGTGTTCGTCTCTTGCTGAATATCTTAATTTGCATTCACGTGTTCACACACGCTAGAAGCCGTTTAGTTGTGATTTGTGTAAGAGGTGTTTTGCACGTCCGGTGAATCTCTAAATGCTTTTTTCTGGAAAACCGTTCAGTTCTGGTTCGTTTCGATTGGATATTTTGCGCTAGGAAAATTTTAGTGTCTATTCACGTATGCATACATGAGAGATACTGTTCAGTTGTCATGTGTGTGGAATGCGTTTTTTATGGCGCGCACATCTTAATATACACTCATGCGTGTACATGGTTATGTTTCGTAATAAATACTTAAATATCCTGCTCTTTCATCACTTTTTTGTTTTATTATGCTAGCTTTAAAGTGTTTTTCAAGCAAGAAACTGTTTGTTCTTAATATCTATACTAAATTGTCCAGCTTTTATTAATCGGGTAATTTTTTGTACTTTTGACTTTTATTGTAATTATAATTTTAATACTAATTGTAATTATAATTTTAATTGCATTCTTAGGCTGTGTCTCAAAGCTCAAGTCCATACTACACACTAGTGACTAGCAACTAGGTGACTTGTAAACTATACACTAGGGAGCTTTGGAAGTGTATACTTGAAACATGGCCTTCTTCATAGATTATTTTTCTAAAAACCATGACATCACGGCGCAGCACTAAATTAAGAAGGCAGTGTCCTAATGCAGTTTCATTACGAGTTATGTGGAAAAGATAAGGGCTTAATATATTACAGTAATGTTTAAAACATTGTACAGAAGGTACTAACAATGTCAGAGTTCAAAGTTAACGTGTTATTCTACATTATATTTACATTATTTCACTCCCAAAGCATTTTCAGATTTTCATAACCCCATTTGCTGATGACGTATCCATGTTTGTTTAGTGAACAAGTCAGCAATCAAGCAAGCATTTTCGTTGACTAGCTACTACGGACTTGATTGCTATGCACTATGTAGCTTTGGCTCATGACTTCTGACGTCACATCCAGCTATTTAGTCAACAATCTAGTTCACTTCAGCTGAAAATGTAGCTTTGAGACACGGCCTTAATATTGTAGTTGTAATCCCCTGGTAGGGGGAAGAGAAAACCTGATGGCCTTATCTCTACCAAGTTAAATAAACACTACTATAATATTCATCAGCGAGAAGCGATATAGTTGGATCTTGTGTGGAAGGTCTTTCTCTGCTGAGAGGTATCTCAAATGGCTTTTACGCTCACCTCCTGGCGAGAAGTGATTGAATTGTCAAGTTTGGTTTAACTTGATTGATTGGAGAAAGTGTTAAATGTGATGCTTTTGGGTAGAAGTATACACCGTGGAGTAGTCTAGAAACTCAGCAATACATTCTCACAAGCAAAAGCCATACTAGTGAAATGACTGGGAAAAACTTGCTTACTATAGTCATTTCAAAATGTAGGTACTTTCGCACAAGCGAGAAACATTATCTTGGAAACGCTGATTCGCTATTGTTTTGTAGTCACAGAATAATTCTGGAAATTCTCTGTGACTGATAATAGCGATTTTATCCGAGAATTTTTGCCAGTTCAATAATATTTACGAAGGATAAGGGCATTTATTCTTGGAAAACTGCACTGATGAATTGCAGCTTAAGCATAAAATACTTACGGACAATAACCTTGTGATTGGCACGAAATTCTTTAGATCCCAGTTTTGCTGTCCTTCAAGTTAATCTTCTGATTTGCAGTCGTTCCCGCTCTTGAGCTGTCACATATACGTAGTAAGGCCCGTAACACACTCGAAGAGTTTTCGCTAGCGAGGAATGTGTTGCGAGAAAATTAAAAAATTGATAACATGGATTCAAATGGACGTCCACACACTGGAAGAGATTCTCGTTCTAGGGAAAAAACCTCGCGCGAGTTTGTCGCTGGAATATGTATCTCATCGAATTTTCTTGACACATTTATCAAAGATGTTTGACATTTATACTCTTTATGACGATTGAATGTAGAAAAAGATATCACAGGTGGCGATGAATTGTATTCTTTTATTTATTTGAAAATGAGGAAAGATATCTGATAATTGCAGTCAGAAACTTATCGAACTTCTACCATGTCACCCATAGGCCTCTTTATATGATACATGGGATGAAAACTATAAAAACACGAAACTTACGAGTTTAGATAATTTTAATCAGAACATAGCAAAGAATCCTCTATTATATCATGAATGGCAAAAAGCTGAGGTCCATTGAACCTGAAATAACGCCTAAACGTATCATCATTCAAATCGAAACCAGTGCCCAAAACGCGCCCTTATTGTCGTGAAATACAATGTGATTTTCAGATATTTCTGACTCTAACTTTAGGCCTACTTTTTTTCATTAACAAAATATATTCATGTAACTCCATTTCCTCATCATCTGAATACTCGGATTCAACATAGCGTTCGTACGTAATTGGTAAAGTACGACAGTATACTTACAGGTTATATATTTAAGTACGACAATATACGTAAATACATAACCTGTAATATTTCCCCCAACGAGTCATTACTATAATCAGATAAATGCTTTCTGCATGAAGGCAGTGCATAGAAGATCATAGCGAGGTGTGATCTGTGATAGCGAAAACTCTTCAAGTGTGTTACGGGCCTAAGTCGCTTCTGCTATGAATCACGTATCGGTCAGAGATGCCGCTTTCTCTCAGCTTCCACTTTGGAACTATTGAGAGTTGGTACAAGTGACAAACATCTGACGGTAACAAGATTACAGGTTTATAAGTGACACGTCAGCGCTATTGTGGAAAGAATTGTCTGGATTCAGGTTACTTACAATGGCATGCACACTTACATACTGGAGAGATGTAATTCATTGGAGATATTATTGTTTTTATTATTACACTGATACGCATTTAAAAAACATTTCTGCTACAATTACTTGTTGTAGTTAACTGAAGAACACCGAATCCGAATCTGTATTCATATTTTCATTACCACTCTACATTTTTCTCTAATTTATTAAATGAAAGTGAAAAAATGTGAAAGCTGACAAATGTCATGATTGAAATATAAATTCAATACCATAATTTAAGTTGCATGATTGGTTTTAGGTAGTGAGAAATTGTTCCGGGCCTGTATTCACATTTTGTTTGTGACGCCAGGATTTTCTGTAAATTTTGGAAATAAGGACGAAAAATTCAAAATTTAAACAAGAATACCAAAAAAAGTCAAATAACAGGCTGAATAATATCATTAACATATATTGTAATGCCGTAATATAACGTTGGAGATTATAAAATTGTATATGAACCCCTAGATTATTAATAAAAGCAGTTTCCAATAACAAAAATTATTTTATATATTTAATACAATAATATTATATTATATTATTTCTTATAAATTATTATTAATAATTCTTTTGTCACCGGAAAAGACACGTAAGTAAAAAAAAAATGAATTTTTAAAATGTGACTTTTTTTTAACTTACCCTTAACTAAATATAAGTATAATAACGAAGCTCATGTATGTTGGTCAAAGTAAGACCATTTTCAATGTAACACAAGAAATTTTATCATTTCAAATATTACATAAAAATTTTTGACTTATGTGATGAGATGCAACAGAAAAATCAACTTTTTTTACTTATGTGCTTTTTCCCCACGACCAAAATATTTTTATACCCATTCAAACTTTCAAAATGTCGCACGAAACGAACCGTTTTGATGTCTTTCTTGGGATCTCTCTTTATGCATCACCAATAATTCGCCAATATTGCTTCATTTCATTTGGCCTGGTACCATATTTCCATTTTTATCAAATCCTGATCAAAGTAGAATGCACTCATCAGGTAATCAATACGTCTCTGCGATTGAATCTCGGATTCATTATTTATCTTTGAAATTCTTCTCCTTGGCAGATCACATCAACAGGAAGTAATTTTATTGCACTAATGAGGATACTTTCAGCACACAAAATAAACACACATTTAAGGATTATAGCTGCCAGTATCGAGAAGTTCCACACGAATGAATATAGAAAGCAAGTGATTTTTTTTTTCAATTCTTCCTAGGAATAATAAACAAAAAATGAAATTTAGGTTTTGTTTGAACATAACTTTTATTTTTATTTTGGTTTATAACATTTTTGTGATGCCAGTATGTGTAAATTACCAGCCTTAACTTAATAATAATAATAATAATAATAATAATGTAATTTGTCTAAGGGTAGATACTAATTTCACTATTTAGACGGTATCATGAGCACGAAGAACATATTAATTACTACTTTGCTCTGTATTTTACAAAATGTTTACTTTAACCCTCATTTCCCATTTTTAACTTACACCACTTCTGCTCTGAATGGCTGAATTATGAAATTGCTTTAGCTACAGTACTCTCAGAGGCCGGTATTCATAGTCGAGATAAGTCATACTTATATATAAGTCCGAACTTAAATCTCGTCTCAATTGCAGATTTCGGTCCAAATAACTCTTACTTATTATAAGTCGTGCTTATTTTATAAGCTTTACTTTACAAAGTCTGACTTCATGAAGTTGAACTTATTGCAATTCATAGTGACTCAAGTGCGACTTGTGTTATGAAATAAGTTAAACTTTATCAAGTCAAGGGAACCCTGACTTATGTCAGTTTTAACCTAAAAATTAATAACCTTTATAAAGAACTAGCCAAGGTAGTTATTGAAATGCAGGAAATTTGCGCCCAAAAGCGTTACTTTCGAAACATCATGGGTCGCTTTGAATTTTATAATGATCTTGAATTCAAAAGGAGGTTTCGTTTTTGCAAAAGCTTTTGGAATCAGTACTTCCGAAAGTGGAAAGAACTCTTGCAAAACCGAGATAGCGAGGTTTGCCAGTTCTTCTAGACTACTACTTCTTGTTTGCTTGAGATTTTATACCACGGAAAATTTTGAAATAAATTTAATGTTCTTAAAATATAGCCATAACCATAACCGTAATCTATAAATATATGAGGTATTTGTCGGCCTAGTTAACGTAGTTGGAATAGCGCTGGCCTTCTGTGCTCGAGGTTGCGGGTTCGATCCCGGCCTAGGTCGATGACATTTAAGTGTGTTTAAATGCGACAGGCTCATGTCAGTAGATTTACTGGCATGTAAAAGAACTCCTGCGTAAAAAATTCCAGCACATCGGCGGTGCTGCAGTTGCGAGCGTCGTTAAATAAACCATAATTTAATTTACATGAGGTATTAAATATATCGGTGAGGTTAGGTTTCTTTAATATACATTAAATTTCAGTATTAGTGAGATTAAACACCCTTGTCCAGTCAATTTAAATTAACTTATTGTGTGTTAATAAAATTAATTTAAAACAAAGCCTTCTTGCTGTCATACTTACAATTAAGAACGCGGAAGTTCATTGCCGCCCTCACATAAGCCCGACATCGATCCCTATCCTGAGCAAGATTAATTCTGTCCCTAGCATCATATCCCACCTCCCTCAAATCCATTTTAATATTATCCTCCCAACTAGGTCTTCCCCCAGATCATCCAACTAACACTGTATACGCATTTCTGGATTCCATACGTGTTACATGCACTTGCCCAAGAGATGCTGATATAACCTCTGCAGTTGCGAGCGTCGTTAACTAAACCATAATTTAAAAATTTTAAATTTTTCTCTTTTTATGAATAAAGAATCCTGTTCCAAATTGGTGTTAGGCCATTCTCATCTAACCTAACCCCCTGTACTCCCAGAAAGTCAATTCTAGTTAGTTTTTCTGCTACCAATGTCCTGTTCTGTAAAGACTGGTACCATTCCAAGTACCAAATCCCATAATCTTATTCCTTTGCCAAAGAATCAATCCCATTTCGAGGCTTATGTTGGGGTTTCGTAACAAGGCCTTTTGTACTGTGATGGGTTGTTAGTCCTTCGCCCAACCCTAAAGCTGGAGGACCACCCCTTATCGGCTGTCCACAACTGGTTATTCAATATATTCGCAGCTACCCTTCGTGGTGGTTCATTGCTTCTAACGAGCGTAGAGCTCACCGAACATGCAACCACAGTAACCAATTAAGTTTTCTTACTCTCATAATGAAAGTAAATAATTTGTCAAATGTAAGCAGTTGTGGAAATATCGGCTTGACACTTAAGAATTTATAGGTACAATAGAGCCGACAAAAGAACGAGAATTAATGTAGTGGAGAGAATGTTTGAGGTACGTAAGGTATGATTTCCTTATGTGTCGGTTGGTTTAAAAAACAAACTCGACAATGTCCCAAATATAATTTATTGTTGCCTGTGCAGTACTTCACAATTCGAGTTCGGAGAAAATGACAACTTACCAGAAGATGATCCAAACGTAATGACTCTTCCATATGAATCTGTGCCTGTTGCATCATCTGCACAGCAGTCTTCGGTTTGGCTTTCAGGGAGAACTGATTAACATGGTGTTTAGGAGGCATGTTGATAAAATGTAAATGAATTTCACAATTAGTTTTATGTATTTCAGTGGAGCAAAATATTTATTCTTTTATGTGATTTACCAAAACATTTTAAAATTTAGATGATTTATAATATCAACAATGAATACTATGAAGTTTAATACAATAACAGATTGGAGTAATTTGTCTGGATTTCATTATGGACAAGCGGTATTCGTTTGTGAGCTTCCGATCTGAGTTGCATTATTGACCTGTAAAAAAATAATAAATTCACTCTGTTAATTCAAAACTACATTCCTGTGCTTTCTTGTGTGATCCGCTTATGCTGCTGGAGTTGCCGTAGCTGTTTTTTGAGCTGCAATTGAGTTGGATGGACCAGTAGTAGAGGGGGATACGTCATTGGAAGGATTTGGTGTAATACTTGATCCTTCTACTTCCTCTGCAAACACAACTGCAATGTAAACAATATGTACACTATGTCAACTGGCTAATTATGTAGAATTTATTCTTCCTCATTCTATCACTTGTTAGGTATAGTTACTTATTTCGGACTCGCTTCATGTAAATAGATATGATTTGATAATTTTCTTTATTAACAATAATAGTTAATAGGCTAAGAAACAAATTAAATGTTCAAGAAAGAAAGTTGAATATAATACTGCTTACCTTCTAGTTCACTCGGAATCATATCGGAGTCAACCGCTCCCGGAAATTGGACCATTGTGAGAGGAATTATTTGTGCTACAGGTGGATCAATGTCCTTCAAATTTTTACTAGAAGACCACCTCGTGTAGCCATCACTGTTTGACGTTCATTGGTCATAATATTCCGTTGGTGATATTTGATGTTCGTCCATAGTAGCCTATCCGTAGTTGTTTTCCAAATCTCTGTAATCATTATAACCAAATTACAATAAAATTTCCAACTTCGCGTAAACTTCATAATTTCTTTCTTTATGTTATAATATACACTTTTCAAAGAAAATATTGTATTAGGGTTACTTACATGTTCCACAATATGTATCGACGAATTGCATTCTTCTGCAATCTTCTGTCTTCAAAAAAAACTGCGTTGGTCTTCTTATTCTCTACAATCTTTGAATATTTTAGAATAATCTTCTTCAATTCAATCATTTTTCTGTACATAACTGAAATATTTTCTTTTCTTCTTTCCGTACATTACAGCAATCATTTTATTGTATCGTACAGAGGCTATGCATACAAATTTAGAGGCAAAAGAAAATCGACTGTCTGATTTACATTGTCGTCACAATGGCCTTGCAATTTCTCGTACCAATAAGTTCGACTTATGTGTGTACACATAAGTTACACGTATTGAATGAAACTTAACAAAGTACGACTTATTAGCCGACTATGAATACTGTAATCATATAAGTTAAGATTTTGCAATAAGTGTAACTTAACAGAGTCATACTTATTGAATAAATAAGTCACCGACTATGAATACCGGCCTCAGTGCTCTGCATATAGCAACATAATCAAATATATAGGCTACTAGACATTTACCTGCCGCTACAAGACAGCAATGTGGAGGATCTGTGGCTCAAGATATGCATATTCAGACACTCCTAAGTGTAAGTAAAAACTGTTATTTTAAATCAGTAAATCGATCTCAAAATATTTATATTCGTTACTTTTTTTTTCCTCTGGACTCTTTTCTTCCGAAATACGTCAAAGGATTTTAGAAAATGATACTCTGAACTTTCCTGTAAGAACAGACAGAAACTGTCAATTTCGTCCCCCAATGAACTATGCTCTGCTTCTACTGCTAATGGCAAACCTAAACGTACAGTCAGAAAAATCTCCTTCCTCAAAAGTTGCATTCACTCCTGCTTTACAACCGAATGCTGCACACTATTTCGCCAAAACAATAATAAAATTCAAAAGACATTTTATTGAAAGACGTTCTTCTTTCGCCTAAACATCCATTCGCCACCTTAATTGGAAGAGAGAGAGATGCAATTCAAGAGTCGCAATGCTATGGTAGTAACACGTCATTTTTTTTGCGGCGTTTATATATAGCCGTGGACGAATCCAGTAGAGTGTGAAAGGGAGGAAAAATTAAAAAATGCAATGGAGTTTGGGGCTGAGAAAAACTGAATTAGTAAACTCCAAGCCTGTTCGCCAGCTGTCTCAGTACGGTTTCGCTGCTCCACTGAAAAAAATATTGAAGGGGAAACAGCCGACATTAGACGTGACGCAATAGCTGCCACATAACAGCGTTTGGGGGAGTAGTTAGAGAAGCTGACGTAAGGATCACAAGAAGAAACGCCGGAAGATGTAAGTCTGCACATTGAAAAGGACTTTGTCCCTCCACAGTGCCAATGAAGTCCAGTAAACTCGCTCATATGACAAGTGTGATGTTATAAGGCTGAGCCAAGACTTCCAGAAGAAACACCTGGATTTGTAAGTCTGAACTGTAAAAGTACCCAGTGTAAATAATGTCCAAGAACTCTCTCAAGTAACAGGGTAATGTATGAAGCTAAGCCAGAGCATCTATATCGAAAATTGTTTACAAAATCAACGGAATCTTTATGGGTAAAGAATGTAGGTTCGTGGCCCATTACTTATAGGGCTCATCCCGATATTTGTTTTAGAGTTTTAGGAAAACCTTAGGCAGGATAAATTTCTATATAAGTATTATATGTCCAGTTTACAATGTTGATATTACTGGCCATAAGTAATCCAGAAACCAATGTGTCACGGTCTTCTATGTGAATTGCCATCAAGCTATCTTAAGTACACTTTGTAAGAAATATATTAATATAAATTTATCGTATCAGGTCTTATTATTCTATGCTAATTTTGTCCTTCACCAATGCTTAAAATTGACAGCAGAAAACAGGTATGTAAATGTGATTTTTTTCAATGAGCAGTGGGCAATATACTATTGCATTTTATTCCACAAAAAGTTGGGAGGAAACGACACCCAAAAACTTTCTTGCATGGCTTACAATCCATTGTGCTCTACGTCGACTTGTTCTAGATGCATATGTTTAATTCTTTGCATATTACTGAAAAAAATGGGTACGGGTACATATTTACATTTAAAACTTGTAATTAATTATTCCATAAGGTTCAGATATTTGATTACAGGTATTCTCTATGTATTGCGCGGTTTCCAGTTTGGAATTTCGGATAAATTTCTATTGTATGCAGGTTTGATTATTATTATTATTATTATTATTATTATTATTATTATTATTTATTATTAGTATTTTCAATTTTATTGTTAAGACCGGTAAATATTATTCATGTTTGTTCCTCATATACTAAAAATTATGTTTATGAGCCATATCGATTTTCAATTGGCTACTTCTACAGAATTAGACCAAAGAAGGCGCCACTTTTTCCTTTAACAGTTGCGTAGTACGAATAGTATTCACCTGCAGTACCTAGTAACGATTGTTTGTATAGTCCCCGTAAGTGCACATGCTGAGGTCTCTAATTTATGGAGCCCTATCTAGTAAAGTTTGCTGGAAATTTTTCATGTGCATATTTCTGACAAGTGTGATTTTGGGTTCCTGGACCGAACGAGCAAGAAAGCATTTTCAGTGCAGGTAATAATAATAGTAATAATTGGCGAAGGAGGTCGTATTTCGATATAATTAACCTTCACGTTTTTATGTAAATGGTCATCTGTACTTCCGTAAGAAATATTTCTTTACTTATATATTTTAACTTTTTTCCTTATTTGGATTTATAGATTTTATCTTTTTATTTTTTTTCTGTATCATGTACGATGTGTGGAAGTTATTTTGTTACAGTGAATCGTAGGTGTGAAGTGTGCGCATTTCCCTAAAATATTGTAAATTTGTATGTATCGTACGATATAGTTTCATATAATATGTTTAGAAAATTGTGACTGTTATCTTAATCCAATATTTATAACTGACAAAACGTTTGAGACTTTATAAATTACGTCACGATATACGATCCATTGTAGGAAATTACCCAATAAAATTTAGGCGCCTGTCTAAGCATATTTACTTACTTGCAAATAGCTTTTAATGAACCCCAGTTTCACTGCCACCTTCATATAAGCCCGCCATCAGTCCCTATCCTGGGCAAGTTTAATCCAGTCCCTATCATTATATCGCATCTCTCTCAAACCTATTTTAGTATTATGCTCACATCATCACATCGGCTTCCCTAACCATTTTTTTCCCTCCCGTGTTCCAACTAACACTGTGTATACATTTCAGGATTTACCCGTACATGCTCTGCTCATCTCAAACGTTTGGATATAATGTTCCCCATTATGTTAGGTGAAGAATATAATTCTTGCATTTCTGCGTTGTATAACTTTCTTCATTCTCCTTTAACTTTATTCCCCTTAACCTCAAATATTTTCCTAAGCAATTTGTTCTCGAATACCCTTTCAGTATTTTCCTATCTAAAGTGAGATCCAAGTTTCACAACTATACAGAACAACCGAAATATAACTTGTTTTATAATTCTTTCAGCTTTTTCGATAGCACACTGCAGTATAAAACCTTTTCAACCGACCGAATAACAGTATTTCTGCGTTTATTGTCTAATAATTTTTATGTTTGCAAATTAAATGAATAACAGTATTACAGATATATTTGTATTTTGGTATAAAGTAATTTCTTTCCAGTTAATTTTTCTGCAGTTTTTGCTAGAAAACATTTCGGTTCATTCTAAATATGACAATCTTGCACCAATTTTGATATCTGTAGAGTGGTTTTCTGCTTGCTGAATGTATTTTGCAGTATATTATGTCGAACTTCTTTCTTATCGATAATATTCTCCAGAGGGAGAATTAAGAACACAACCTCAATTATATTCCTATGGTGCAGGTGTAAACAGGAAGAATGCTCTCTAGATATTTCCGTGAAAATGGCCAATAACCGTCCCCAGTTTGATAATAAATTTATGAACGTATTTTTACAGGCACAATGTTATTCCTACGTACGTTTCCCCTCGTACATTGAACTAAGTTACGTCTTCCTGATAGAAGGAATTCAAAGTAATCATAATGCGATGTGAGGAATAATCTAAGGAATCGGTAATTAAAGATTATGAACGTTATTTACGAAATGCTGTAATGTAAGGAATATAAAAAGTCCGAATTCTTAAGAACTTACGAACCACGGTGATGTAAAATTGTACCTCAAATTTGGCATAGAACTGCAGAGTGATTCCGTTCGAACCAGCAGATTGTATGTGAAACTTTGTGACGAGCTATGTCGTCAATCGTCCGTCGTTTTTTGTAAAACGGTTACTGTAACTTTTCCCTAGACTCACATGCTCATCTATGGTCATGTACACATTGGTTTGTATTTGTGTTAATTAGTGCTGTATATGTTGACGCTCGCATACATAGATATACTCACTCTAAGCAGATTTAGAATGATTACTTACCAAGCTAGTAAGTCTATCCAAATCGCTCACTTTCTCCAGGTTAAGTTATTTTTTTCCTTTTTCAGTCGTAATGGATGACTTGATGAAGATGGAACCTGACTCCGACCCACTTGCTATACAAACAAGTGATAACGCAGATGCTGAAGAGAGGAAGCTTTTATCTGAGGTATATTGAAAGCAATTACTTTTCTTTTTCTAAATACATCATTTATAACTGGGGGAGCATATACCGATGTAACTAAATATTTCTCTTGAACGTGATGAAATACAATAAACGAAGTTGAAACTTGTGAATGTGATATGCCAATCGTAAATATATAATTTTATTTCACATTAAAACATATTTTTACAAACAAGTTATGTGAATATGTATCTTCAGGATCTCTATTATAAATATATATATCTCTGTGTGTTTTTGTAATTGCATCAGTTTTTGGAACAACTTTGAAGCATTTTAAAACTGAATCAGTTATATCATTTAGAATAACATTAACCTTTGTTTTGTATTCTGGATACTTGTGGTCGTCTGTAGACGCCGGCCAGATGTCTCAATTGTGGAATAATATTTTAATTAATACTTTTGTATGTTGCGTTGCAAGTTTTTTAAATTGATACACGTACATCCGTTGGCATCAGTATTAATAATAGTAATACAGTATATCCTGATTCGAATGTTGATTTTTTCAATATACAGAATAATTTATCATATTTTCCAGAATATGTTTTTAGTTCAGTTGAAGCTACTTTCACACCTTGATTTCATTTAATTTTCTTTGTCTCTGTTCTAATTTCTTTCGATTTTTAATAAGAGAATGTTTTCTTTTGCATGTTTATGTTTATAAATTGCTTTGTCAGTCTTGAACATTGTAATTGGTTTTTGCCTGTTATATACAATAACAAATAAATAAGTTCAAGCAGCTTCTGTTTCGTCGGCGATAACAAACTATCGCCATCTTGAAGCCTGTAACATTATCTCTGACTGACACAGTCTGATCTGCAGTTGTACCTACTCTGTGTTTCTTAAAGTTGTTTTACATGAGCAGGAGTGCTTGAATCCTAATCGGGACTCTTAGATCATTTACTGGGCATTGCTACTGCTTTTTGGGTTGGTTAGTCTGTTTGGAGGGTTTTTAACTCTTCGTTAGACGCGTTCTTTTTTGTGGCGTGGTTAAATTTAAGTTAATGTGATGTAAAAATGTATTAAGTTTAATTTGAAATCTTGCGTTCAGTATAATACAACATAGCATAACTGATAGGCATATCTTTTGAATTACATAACAGTTAAATACAAAATTTACAGTATGATTCATTGAAATGGATTCGTAATATATAACACAATCAACACACTTGAACAACTTCTCGTCCACACATATGGTCACATCGTAGTTCAATTAAATGACTTGTTATGATTGGTTGTAATTTAGTCTTATTATGGTTTTGTAAAAATGTGGATATTTAATAATTCTAGACATTTAAATAGTACTCCATAACGATTTTTTTTTATGTACGTAACACATTCAAATACAATTTTTATTCTGTTTGAATTATTCTTAATATGGTAATACCAGTGTTATACGCATTTGATTAACAGTATCCATGTACATTTATTTTAGTGTAATATGATATAGTTTCTTAACTTAATTCCGATTAAATGTGCATATTTGAAATTTTGATTTTAATTGGTACACTTACATATTTCACCGTTTTTTATGTCTTTAATATTGACATCACTAATCTATATTTAGATATAATATAGAAATCTTCACTACAATTTTGATTCAATGCATTTTTTTTACAGGATGTTTCTAAATATCAATGTCTGAAGATGCCATAACGAATGGCGAATACATTAACAATTTTCAATATATAATATAAATTTATAATTGCATAATTTACATTAAAATAAGTCATAGGATTCAATAAAATTCTTGTTTAATTAATACACTTCCGCCTCTTATGTTGCGTTGCAAAGTTTTTGAAAATGATACACGTGCATTCGTTGACGTCAGTATTAATAATAGTGTGGACGTACTTTATAAATAGCCACGGATCTTTCGTGTAGGCCTACAACTTTATATCATGTATTGCTCATTTCAATTTTTTCCTTATTTTGCAGGAAGGTAATTTATTAGACTTCCACTTCACTGAAATAAAAACAGAATGTATAGACCACAGATACGATGTGAAATCAGAGATGCCATATGAGGAAGTTGAAGTGTCAGTAGACTTTCCCATCGTGAAGATTGAAGCTGAGGTGAGTGCAGTTTATGAAGTGTGTTGGTCGCTAATTCTCTCTCTGTTATTTACTGACTAGAGGCAGATGACCAGGGGATATGATGATGGTTGCTTTCATCCTTTCAATTTCTCCATCCTGTAATCAGTCGTAAATCTTTTCTAGTTCATTTTTTACGTAGACCCTGCAGTCTTCAGTGTTCCTTAAACCATAATAATTTTGTTGTTTACATCGCCACTGATAAAATGTTTAACCTTCTAAGTTTTAGTTTAATTTAGTTTGCCTTAATCCACAAATGCCAGATAGATCCTCACATTCTGCATAACTTTCTTCCATTACCGCCTTTACCCTATACATTGGATCAATTGCCGACATCTATCTGGTTCTCACCTGTGAGCATCTTGGAATGTGGTACCAGACTCATGCTGGGTTGCAAGAAAACAGACCTGTAAATAATGTATTCCTCCTTTAGTTAGTGGATAGTGGGGTTGCAGAAGAGGAATTAACGGGCCAGTAGTAATTGGATGTTAACCAAGCAGCTTTGGATTTCACAAGTGACGTAATAGGACGTGTATGAATGAAAAGTGAACATCGGTTGCTAGACTGATGGGAGGCATTGCTTTTATTGTTGTCAAAATTTGCAATAAATATAGACTCATACTAAGGAGAAAGAAATGAGGAACAGATGTTTCAGTGAGGATGATAAGTAAAGAGTCCACTGCAAGAATGATGGATGTCATTTGGAATACATTTTGCAGGAGAAGCAATTGAAAGTTTGAAATGCTTAGCACTTAAAGCTTAACTGTGATTTTCCGATCGTTACCGGACAATGACTATCAGTGTTAATGTCATATAACTCTCTACGTACATTCTATATGTCTTAAGCTATGCATTGGCAGTCTTTGTTCATTTTCGACGAGAAAGTGACATCCATCATTCTTGCCGTGAACTCTTCAAATATGACAAATTTGTTATTAGAAATAGCGCATGAGTACATTAATTTGATAGAAAATAGAAAGACAGTCTACAGGGGAAATAAATTCTTCCTCAGACGAAATAGAGCCTGTAATAAAGAAATAAATAATAACTTCGCTATTCGAAGAATTAATGAATAAATGAATAAGTATAAAAATATTTAATCAATTTATCGCATATCGATAGCTAAGAATATATACCTCTATCTACAAAAATGGTAATTTAGTTTAACTACGTTGGTATTATTTAGATTAACTACATTATAATTGTGTTCACAAAATTAGACAGTGTACTGATATTTTGTTCTCATATAGAAGATCATGCAAAGTAGAAACATATAAGAAGTTTCTCTATTTTGAGAAAAGAATTTCCAAGCTTTGTTTTTATTTACCTGCAAATGTACAAATACGAGGTATCACTTTTTAGCCATTGATATGCAATATTATTATAATGTCTTGTATTTATATCCTATTCCACAAAATATCGCATTCCTGAATGTCACACGTTTAACATTATGATGAACAAAAATATTAAATTACTCGCCAATACACAAAATTTACGCAAGGCGGGTGTCTAAGGGAGGAATAAATATTATTATATAAGGGAAACCAGATCTCTAAGTTAATGAATCCTTTAACGGATCAACAACACTAAAAATATTTCTTGGGACGCATCTTTCGGACTTATTCGACCTTTAGCGGCTTATGAAGGAACAAATGCTTTCTTGCTACCCACCATCTTTGTCATTTACACTTTCAATTAACTCAGTGTTTGTGCAAAATTAACTTTCTACGCTATATATCTTAAAAATTGCAATAATTCCCTGTTTGCAATTTTTTGTATTTACTTATTCATATCATGGTTTTGCCAAGAACGCTTATGTTGTATATTGCATTGGGTATGTGGGGTGTATAAACTACCATGCATTAATAGTTCATCTATTATAGTCCTATGTGTCTGTTTTGCAAAATGTTGATGTGCAGGAAAATTCATGCGAATTGGATGAAGTGAGTGATGAGGTCAAACCGGAAGTAACAGGAGAAGAGAATGAAGTCTTGACTGAAAGGTGAGTGAAATGCATGAGTCCTTACTTTGTCGTTGATTTCACTCTTTATTTATAATCACAACAAAATAAATATATTTTTAGTTTTAATATGATTATTATTCATATGAAAGTATATTTTGCGGGGCAAGTAGCATAATTATAATATATCCTGTAACTATCTCCAATAAATGTTTTATCACTGCTATACCGTTACAACTATTGCTGCTGAAGTTGTTGCCATTCAAGGAAATACCAAAGCATAGACCTGCCTTCATCTTATCACATTTAATGCAGGCCAATTAATAGAATTGTTTCATTTTCCGATTGTGTGTACTCAGGAAAAATGGTTTCCATTAATTTGTTAAGTTTGTCCCCGAATTTCTATTGGAAATTTGTTGATAACATAGAAGAATGTGAGTCCTACTGCTTTCACTCATCCTTGTCTCATATAGATTTAAGACAGTTCCTGCGTCTGGCCGCGAAACCAGGTGGCCCGGGTTCGAATCCTGGTCGGGCAAGTTACCTGGTTGAGGTTTTTTCCGGGGTTTTCCCTCAACCCAATACGAGCAAATGCTGTGTAACTTTCGGTGCTGGACCCCAGACTCATTTCACTGTCATTATCATCTTCATCTCATTCAGACGCTAAATAACCTGAGATGTTCATAGAGCGTCATAAAACAACCTAATAAAATTTAAAAAAAAAACAGTTCCTGTTTTCAAACAAGGAAATTAATGAATGTGGGAGGTTTCGAGTGTCTGGATTTACAAGTTTCAAAATTATTATTTTTATTATTATTATTATTATTATTATTATTATTATTATTATTATTATTATTAAGGTCAGCATAAGTGATATTAAGGATTCTCTGACTCAAAAATCGACTCTGGCGAATGAAATAAATATCAATATCCTAAAGGTTACAAAATTAAAAAAAAAATTTAAAACATATTCTTCCTTCCACATATTAGTGGAGGAAAGAGATTTTGAAGCTATTAATAATCCGAATGTTTGGCCTGAGGGCTGCTTAATTGCACCGTTCTTTGGGAAGTTTAAACCCTAACAGTATTTTGATTTTGCTACACCAATGTTTTCGAATGATACTCTGGCACTTCCTCCTAGTTATGTTCTTCTATTGTCATGTATAGTACTAATAATCACCTTGAGATTTATTACCAAAATGTACGAGGACTTAGCACTAAAGTAGATGAAATTTTTCAGAATATAGTATCCAATAATGATACAGTCATCCGCCTCACAGAAACATGGTTATCTGATTCTGTTTTTAGTAGCAATCTATTTCCTCATTCGTATACTTTGTTTCGTGCTGACAGAGTGCGTGATGACATTAATAAATGTAAAGGTGGAGGCGTCTTAATTGCGATAAGCAATCAGATTCCCATTATATGCAGGAGATATGATCTAGAAAAAATTAATGAATGTGACTGGATTGAAATAAAAATTTCTGATGGTAATTTATTAATTGGTAATCACTATTTCTCTCCTGACACTGATCCCAAAAATTTAAGAAATTATCTTACTTTTCTTGAGATTAATCTTGATGCACATAATTTTAGAATACTTATTCTCAGTGATTTTAATTCTCCTGGTATTGACTGAGCGTCTCGTTGTAGCCTTCCTAACATCCATTATTACGTAAAAATTAAGTCCCTGGATCTATTTTGTTCTTCTTGTCTTCTTGGCTTGAATGAAATAAATTTCACTTTGAATAATAAAAATCTTCTTGATCTTGTTTTTACCAATTTATTAATAGTTATGTTTACCTAGCTAAACATTCTCTTGTTCGTCAAGACAATTATGACCCTTCTATTTGTGTTAATCTTGAAGTCAGTTTATCTCTTCCTTTATATTCTTATAATCAAACATATTTTAATTTCTCTCACGGTGATTATACGAAATTATACACAACTCTTTATAATCATGACTGGACTAGTCTTTACGAGTCTACTGATGTCAATGAAGCCGTTGTTTCATTAACTCATACAATAAAAGACGCGATTGCTGATGCTGTACCTTTATCATGAGTAAAAAAATCTACTTATCCTAAGTTTACTCATAAAAAAATAAAGCTCACAAGAATTTAAAAAAATCCAAATCTGATTATCATTATCTTACCTTTTCTTCCCTTAGAAAACAAGTAAAAAATAAGATAGAATCTCATAAATTACTTTGGCTCCAATCTATCGATAGAAATTTGAAAAATGAGCCTAAGAAATTTTGGAGGTATGTAGAATCATTTCGTAAATCTAAATCCTTGACTACTGAGTTAATTATTGTTGGGGAGCACATCATTGATCAAACTGAGAACGCAAATGCTTATGCCGATCAATTTAAATCGGTACAAAAAAATCTCAATCATCTATGTGTTAGTGATTCCATCACTACTGACTGCTTATATTTACCGGTTATTGTGTGTGAAGATCTCTTGAATGCCATTAGGAGGCTTAAGCCCAATAAATCTATGGGAACTGATGGCATACCTAATATCATTATTAAAGGTTGTTCTCAAATTCTTATTCCTCTATTAACTTTTATTTTTAATCATAGCCTTAGAACGGGTATTTATGCTTCTTTATGGAAGGAAGCGTCTGACAGTCCAATATTTAAGAATGGTAATAAACATACTGTTAATAATTACAGACCTATTTCAATACTAAATAACTTTTCAAAAATAAAAAAAAAAATTATTTACAAACATGTTTCATTTGATGTTAAATCTAAATTAAATCCGGCTCAACATGGCTTTACTAATAGCGAATCAACAATGACGAATTTGGTCAATTATCTCAATCTTATTATGCCTACAGTTCAATCCCAAGGCCAAATTGATGCCATTTATTTAGATTTCAGTAAAGCATTTGATGTTGTTCCTTATCAAATCTTAATAAGAAAATTAGATCATTTTGGACTTTCCATTAATTATCTTAGCAGGTTTGAAAACTATTTAACCAACAGACAATATTGTGTTCGGTTGGGAAACTCTCTCTCTGATCCTTTCACTACTCTTTATGGTGTTCCACAGGGTTCTACCTCAGGTCCGTTATTATTCTTGGTTTTTATCGATGACATTTGTAAGTCCATCTGTTCCCATTATCTTCTCTTTGCCGATGATTTAAAAATATTTAGGAAAATTAATAGTCTTGCTGATTGTCATTTACTTCAAAACAATATACATGTGATTCAACGTTGGTCTGATTATAACTGTATGAATATTAATATTTCTAAAACATGCGTTATCTCTTTCTCTAGGAACACAACTACATTAAAGTTCAACTATTCGCTTTCGAATGCCGCCATAATCAGGAAGGACTGTATAAACGATCTCGGTATATATCTTGATTATAAATTGTACTTTAATGACCATGTTGATCATTTATTTAATCATTCACTAAGAATGCTTGGTCTCATTAGGTCTATTACTTATTCTTTTCCTCTCCTGATACACTACTTACATTATATTATGTGTTAGTAAGGTCTAAATTAGAATATGCATCTCTTGCGTGGAACTCTATTACGTCTACTGATTCAGCTAAACTAGAAAATATCCAAAGAAAATTCATTTCTCTTTGTGCGTTCAGATTTGTACCCAACGCCTCTTCTTTAAATTATGAACTATCTAGTAAATATTTTAACTGTACCAGTCTGTATTCGAGACGTCAGGATATTGATTACACTTTCTTTAATAATGCTATTAATGGTGTCATTGATTGTGATTCTTTTATATATAACACGTACCTTAGAATTCGCGTTAAAGGTTTTCGTGGTCAAAGAATTTTCTTCACTAAATTATTTAAATCTCTCCAATAGCCAGATGTATTAAAAGTGCTAATTTGCAAGATCTGATTTGATTTCACTTATGCATTATATATCTTACAGTCCACACCTGTGGAATAACGGTCAGCGCGTCTGGCCGCGAAACCAGGTGGCCCAGGTTCGAATCCCGGCCTGGACAAGTTACCTGGTTGAGGTTTTTTTCCGGGGTTTTCCCTCAACCCAATACGAGCAAATGCTGGGTAACTTTCGGTGCTGGACCCCGGACTCATTTCACCTGCATTATCACCTTCATTTCATTCAGACGGTAAATAACCTGAGATGTTGATATAGCGTCGTAAAATAACCCAATAAAATAAAAAAAATATATATATCCTTGTTATTTAATATCTTTTATTATTTGTTAGACATTGCCATTTATTTAGCTACATTTCGTGTATGGTTAATGTTGACCATTATATTGATTGTATTTCATCTCACTGCCATTTTCTCTCATTCATTCTCATAATCATTTGTTGTGTGTTGTTTTGTTTTTTATTTTGTGCTAAACTGTATTTGGCTTTGTGCTGTTGTTTTGCACATTAATATTCGAAATAAATAAATAATTATTATTATCTATGCTGCTACTACCACAATTACAAACATTATTATTATTATTATTATTATTATTATTATTATTATTATTATTATTATTATTACCTATGCTGCTAGTAACACAGTTACAAACATAATTATTACTACTACTACTATTATTATTATTATTATTATTATTATTATTATTATTATTATATTACCTATGCTGCTACTACCACAATTACAAACATAATTATTACTATTATTGATATTATTATTATTATTATTATTATTATTATTATTATTATTATTATTATTATTATTATTATTATTACTACTATGCTGCTACTACCACAATTAGAAACATAATTATTACTATTTTTATTATTATTATATTGTTATTATTATTATTATTATTATTATTATTATTATTATTATTATTATTATTATTATTATATTATCACTGCTTATAATAACACTAATTATTGTATTACTATTTTTATTATTATTATATTGTTATTATTATTATTATTATATTATTATTATTATTATTATTATTATTATTATTATTATTATTACAGTATCACATTTTATAATAACACTAATTATTGTATTACTATACAGTATCACATTTGCCGCTAAGGACTGCAATTTCACAGTGGATTCTGCAAAATGCAAGCAAAATGTTCGTACCCAGAAACAGAAGTTGGAGCTTTTGAATGAAATTGACAAGGGAGTTACTAGGACGAAATCACTTGCGATCCGTTGCAATCAGATTATTTCACCTTCTGATTTATGTTGATAGATGTATATTTCTGTAGAAGCAGGACGGGTTGCATTACTGGTTGAGTGATAGCAGTTTCTGGGTCTGAGATGCCTACAGAATTTCTGAATTAATTTTGCTAAATGTGTTCCCCGCCTTTCGATATGTAAATCTTCAAGTATCTGTACTCTTGTTAACAGTATTATTATTATTATTATTATTATTATTATTATTTTTTTATTATTATTATATTTTCTTTGATAATACTTCAGATGTTACTATTAACAGTACACCATTAGTACTACATTTATTATGATGATGATGATAATGATTATTATTATTATTATTATTATTATTACTATTATTATTACTATTACTACTACTATTGTCATTATTCCTGTTATGATTATTATAATTACTGTTATTACTTACTTTTTGTAAATTAATCTATACAGAAGTAATTGAATGTGGAAGTCCATTATCATTTTCTCCTGTATTACTTTGCTAATGGCGTATATATTTCCATATTGGAAATTTAGACATTCATTCCATTAATGACACTTATAATTCTCAGTGTTGCAGTTAGCCATAATAATGAAGATGCCATATTCTGCGAAAATATTCCTGAAGAGGACTACAGCAAGAAATACGATTGTGACATTTGCGGAACGTCTCTTCTGGACTTTGCAAGTCTCAAAGGCCATTACCTCGAACACAAATGTCACAAAGAATTCAATTGCGACGTGTATGGAATAGATGTGGATCTTGAAGTTCAGGAGGCTTGGGAACAAGGCTGTGCTTCTCTGGTTCCCGACAAATCCAGGGCAAGGTATGAAAGAGCCTATAATACATTCACAAATTGGTTGGAAGGGGAAAAAAGAGAAATTAATGAAAAAACAATGCTTGCTTATTTCGTGAAAAGGACCACAACTTTGAAATCTGCTAATAGTCTGTGGTCAGAATATTCAATGTTAAAAACTATGATAAATTTGAAGTATGGTATCAATATTGGACAGTTTTCTAGTTTGGTGAATTTTTTAAAGAAGAAAAACGTTGGGCAAATGCCAAAAAAATCTAAAGTTTTCGACAGAGAGACATGATTAAATTTTTAATTGAAGCTCCTGATGACACTTACTTGATGATGAAAGTAGTTATGATAATGGGAATAGCTGGTGCTTGTCGGAGGGATGAGATTACAAATTTGACTATTGATGACATTGAAGACAGGGGTTCAGTCATTGTTGTGAATATTCCCAATACAAAGACAAAAATTTCCCGAACGTTTACTATCATTGACAAACCCGATGAAGAAGTTCATTTTTTGGAAATTTTTCGAAAATACGTAAATCTCCGACCAATAAATGCTGCATCACGTAGATTCTTCCATCGATTTTGTAATGGGAAATGTACGAACCAAGTTGTCGGAATGAACACTATTGGTCGAGTGCCTTCAAATATTGCAAAGTTTTTAAACTTAAATGATCCAGGTTCATACACGGGACATGCATTCAGAAGAACATCAGCTGCTTTATTAGCAAATACAGGAGCCGACATCCTTGCTTTGAAACGGCATGGTGGTTGGAAGTCTTCAATGGTGGCAGAGGGATACGTCTAAGATTCTATCTACAATAAAATAGAGAGTGCCGAAAAGATTGCACGACAAAAGCAACATTGATACGACAAGAAATACGATTCTGATATTTGCGGAATGTCTTTTCTTGACTTTGGAAGACTCAAATCGGGGGATTTCGGAAACCATTCACGCGTTCACTCAAGTGTGAAACCATTCAGTTGTGATGTGTATGGTAAGAGTTTTTTGCATTCACGCTTGCACACTGTCGCGAAACCATTCTGTTGTGATGTGTGTGGGAAGTGTTTTACAAGGTCTGCACACCTTGAAACACATTTAATGATGTACAAAGGCGAGAGGCCATTCAGTCGTGACGTGTGTGGGAAGAGATTTTCAGGTCAAGCGATCTCAAGAGGAATTCACTCTTGCACACAAACGAGAGGCCATTCAGTTGTGTCGTGTGTGGGAAGAGATGTTCAAGGTCAAGCTATCTGAAGAGGCATTCACTCTTGCACACAAACGAGAGGCCATTCATTCAGTTGTGACGTGTGTGGGAAGACATTTCCGCGTTTGGATTACCTTGAGAGGCATTCACGCGAGCACACTGGTGAGAAGCCATTCAGCTGTGACGTTTGTGGAAAGTGCTTTTCGCTCTCAAAATATCTCAATAAGCATTCACGCGTACACACGTGTCAGAAGCCATTTGTTTTGTGAAGCGAGTGCGAACTGTTATAGAAGCTCTTCAAATTTAAATGAGGCACTCTTTCGTGCAATCTAAAATGACGCTATTCAATACAGACTTCAGTGCAAAGATTTCTTTCCGCGCGGAATATCTCTCTCTGCATTCACGTGTTCACACAGATCTCATTGAGCATTCACGTATCCACAGTTGAGTAGCCATTCAGTTGTGATGTGTGTGGGAAGTGTTTTATAATAAAGAAGAGAAAGCGCACATTCGTGCAAAGAGAAAGAGTTTTAGGGCTTTTCCCTACGGGCGCTGTCTTCACTGTATGAAATCAATGATTTCGTTCTTTCGGTGCACCATAGGATATGGTATCTTTTACAAGATTTCTTGCACAGTAGACACACGCAGCTTCCATCTGGTGAGTGGTAGTGTGCACTGCTGCAGACTTTGTGATGAAAACCATGTACAGCCATTCTTGTCACTAGATGTCTCAGCTCTTAGTTCCCATGAGTCCAGAGATCAGATGTCATCCCTTCGGTGCTGTAAAATTCAGGCCAGAGGTCTTCTTTCTTCTCTTTGCACTTCTGTAGAAAGGCTGTGCTCGCTCTGGTAGCTGGTAACAGGTATTTGATTCTTAATTCTTCGACCAGGAAGGGCTGCGTGGTTAATTCATAAACCAGCCTCGATGGGGTTGATGGCGACAGGCATAGTGCGTGTTTTAGATAGACCGCTTTGACTTTCTCCAGTTCTGCTATGTTCCCTTCTGTGAGGTGTGGCCTTGTGAGTTCTATTCCATAGGACAATATTGGCAGTATTTTCATTTTGAAGAGAGCGAGTTTATTCAGGCTCCGTATGTCACTCATGGCCACTATTTTCTCCTTCACGTGCTTTGTGAACGTTGTTCCTTGCGGCTGCAGGGTGATGCCGAGGTAGCAAAAGTGATTGACGCATGATAAAGGGGTTTCATTATAATAAATCGTGTCTTTTGGTGTTGTTCTGCCTCCCCTCCTGAAAACCATTGTTACCGTTTTGGTCTCATTTATTCTCAGGCCGGTTTCGGTTGCCCACTTTGCAAGATCATTAAAGGCTTCTTGGAGGTAACTTTACGATTCGGAGAGAATTGCAATGTCGTCCGCGTACAACTTGCCCTTCCTCACAGCCTTGATGGCGTCCATGGTGGCTAGATTGAAGAGCAATGGGCTTAAGGGATCCCCCTGTAGGATTGCGATGTTCTGTTTTATGGTTTTGGATGTTGTCAGGTTGTCGTTCACTTGCACGTAGTTTGTGGATAGGATGTACTTTATTAATGTGGTGATATATGATGTCGGCTAGCTTTTGTATCATTTTCCCACGGTCTAGTATGTCGAAGGCTTTGGTGAAATCCACGAAGGTGCATACCACTCTTCTTTCTATCTCGTTTAGTAGGCACTTCACAGCTTGGAGCGTTGATCGTCCCTGTCTAAACCGAATTGTTCCTCTGGTATCCTATTATCAGTCAACTCTGTTAGTTTCTTGGTGAGGAGTTTGCTGAAAACCTTGAAAGCAGTGCATTCTAGGGCGATTCCTCTGTTTGCGTTCATATCCCCTACGTCACCTGTCCCTTTCTACATCACTTTCATAGTGGATGTCCTCCACCTTTCTGGTATGGTGCCTGGTGAGATGCATTTATTAAAGAGTTCTGTGTAATGATGCTTTAGATGTTCAGTGCAAATACTATCGGGTCCCGCTGCCTTGTTTTTGTCGTGCGGATGGCTTCCGTCACCTCTTCAACTGTGAGTTTCAGTGTGTGTGTCGGAGTTCTTGCCGCCGCGCATCTGTTCTTGTTTCTGTTTGCGAGAGGAGACCACGAAAGTGGTCTTCCCATTTTTGGATGGGTATGTCCCTCGGGAAACGTGGTGTTCTGGATCTTAAGGCTTTGTCTGCGTCTGTTAGGAGCCTGTTTCCTCCTGTACCATATGTTGCTTCCTCGTTTCTTTGAGCATCATTTTGTATGCCCTGCTTGTGGAAGTATTCCTTTAGATGATCTGGGAGACCCGAGTCACTTGCTTTGAGGAGGGCGGATATTGTTTTCTTTCTAGCTTCGTAACATTCTGCGTTGAACCTGGGTTGTGGGAAGTGTTTTTGACGTCCGGTTAATCTCCAAATGCGTTTTCGTGAAAAACCGTTCAGTTGTGATGTGTTTGGAATAGATTTTTCGCGCTCGGAATATCTTAATGTGTATTCACGTATGCATAAATAAGTTATATTCTTCAGCTGTCATTTGTGTGAAATGCGTTTTTTGTGGCCCGCACATCTTAATATACATTCATGCATGTACATAATTATATTGTATAATAAATATTTAAATATCCTGTACTTTAATCGCTGTATGGTTTTATTATGTTAGCTTTAATTTGTACTTCAGCAAGATAATCTTTCTTTGTTCTTATCGTCTATAATAAATTGTCTTACTTACTTACAAATGGCTTTTAAGGAACCCGAAGGTTCATTGCCGCCCTCACATAAGCCCGCCATTGGTCCCTATCCTGTGCTAGATTAATCCAGTCTCTATCATCATACCCCACCTCCCTCAAATCCATTTTAATATTATACTCCCATCTACGTCTCGGCCTCCCTAAAGATCTTTTCCTCCGGTCTCCCAACTAACACTCTATATGCATTTCTGGATTCGCCCATACGTGCTACATGCCCTGCCCATCTCAAACGTCTGGATTTAATGTTCCTAATTATGTCAGGTGAACAATACAATGCGTGCAGTTCTGTGTTGTGTACCTTTCTCCATTCTCCTGTAACTTCATCGCGCTTAGCCCCAAATATTTTCCTAAGCACCTTATTCTCAAACACCCTTCACCTATGTTCCTTTCTCAGAGTGAGAGTCCAAGTTTCACAGCCATACAGAAGAACCGGTTATAACTGTTTTATAAATTCTAACTTTCAGATTTTTGGACAGCAGACTGGATGATAAGAGTTTCTCAACCGAATAATAACACGCATTTCCTATATTTATTCTGCGTTTAATTTCCTCCCGAGTGTCATTTATATTTGTTACTGTTGCTCCAAGATATTTGAATTTTTCCACCTCTTCGAACGATAAATCTCCAATGTTTATATTTCCATTTCGTACAATATTCTGATCACGAGACATAATGATATACTTTGTCTTTTCGGGATTTACTTGCAATGTCTAGGTTTTATTAATCAGTTAATCTATTATTACTTTGACTTTTATTGTAATTGTAACTATAATTGTAATTATAATTTTAATTGTATTCTTAATACTGTAGTTGTAATTCTCATCTAGGGGTGAAGATTAGGATTGATGGCATTATGTCTGTCAGGTTAAATAATAGTACATTATGCAACGAGCCCATCACGATAGTAATTAAGACGCAAGTATGTAAAACCTTCATAATTTTCATACGAGCGTCTTAATTACCATTATAGGCGAGTTTCATACGATTTTTTATGCTCGACCATATTTCTAACTTGAAATTATTCAGAATTATTCATTTTATTTGTATCTAAGTGAAGAGCGGAACTGACCTTGTGCAATACCTCGTAAATTGTGAGATGTGCGCAGACTCGAAAGTATTGATTTTTTCCGAGGAACAGATCTCCAGATTGACTTTGATAGCCTATAACCTACAGAGTAAACTAAATATTAACCTTGATATAAACTTGAAATTAAATTAGATATTGAAAAACGAGATGACAAATTGAATTTGTTTGAATATTACTTACAATTAACGTTAATTATTATAGTAACAACATAACCTTCTGCGACAGTATTGGATTTCCAGCATCCATGACGTTCATTTCGTTGTCTTTCGATTGCATATCCGAGAATAATCGAAAACCTGAACTTTAATGAATAGGTGTACTTTAATGACATGCATTAAAGGACTGCTACCAGGTGTTTAATTACTACATTTCGGCATGGTCGAGCATAAATCATTATATAGTATACTATACTGTTCATATGCCAAAACCCGTATGATGGATCTTGTGTGGAAGGTCTTTTTGTGCTAAGTAGTATCTCAAATGGTGTTTACGCTTACTTCCTGGCGAGAAGTGATTGAATGGTCAAGTTTTGGCTTAATTTTGTTGAATAGGGTAAGTGAGAAATGTGATGCTTGTGGGAAGATCTATACACAGACGAGGAGTCTAGAAACTCAGCAATCTATTCCCACAAGGTAAAAACCGTACTAGTGGAATGACTGGGAAAAACTTTCGTACTATAGTCATTTCAAAATGTAAGTATTACACAAGCGAGAAACATTTCAAGAGCCATATCTGTCCACACGTGCGAGTAATACATTACCTTGGAAACGCTTTCTAGCGTACAAGCTCTCCAGAATCCATTCAGTTTGAAGGTTGTGGCTGTTATTTTGTACTCGCAGGTCTGAACTCTTAGAGTTCCGGAAATTCTCTGTAACTGGTAATAGCGATTTTATCACAGAATTTTTGCGCGTTCAATAATATTTACGTAATATAAGAGAATTTTTTCTTCGAAAACTACAGTGATTGCATTGCAGCTGTAGTATCAAAGACTTACGGACAATAACCTTTTGATTGGCACGAAAATATTTATATCCCAGTTTTGTTGTCCAAGTTAATCTTCCGATCTTAACTAATTTTCACTCCACAGCTGTCACATATATGTACCTACGTCACATCCGCTATGAGTCACGTGTCGGTCAGAGATGGCGCTTTCTCGCAAGTCCGATTTTGGAATTAATGAGAGTTGGTACCACAGTCTACTATATACAGTCGCGAAGCTCAACATGTAGTAAAAATGCAAACATGGATAGTTGCCCACCACTAGGATCGCTACTATCGCCTCATCATCGCAGATCTCTCTCCTAGCAGCCGACAAAATATGTTACACTTTCGTTGTCTTCTTTTGGAAAAATTAACACTTTCCTTCCATTATTGAAATATTAAATGCATAAATGATGAAAGAGATGGAACGGAGAAAATTCTCTCCGGCGCCGGGATTTGAACCCGGGTCTTCAGCTCTACGTGCTGATGCTTTATCCACTAAGCCACGCCGGATACAATCCCGACGCCGTTTAGAATCGTCTCAGATTAAGCTCCATCTCTTGGGTTCCCTCTTTGGCCGCCCTCTGCACTACGTCATAGATGTCTATGAACGCAGGACCGAAGTCCATACATGTGTTGAGGTGCACTCAGATGAGTGACTGTTTGGCCGGGATCCGACGGTATGGGCGCCGTCTTTAAATCACAAAGTGATTTATTACGCATATCATATATATTTTGATGTACCGAAGTACATATGATATTTCCACGCAGATATTCTGCGTCATCACATGATGAAAGAGAGATGGAACGGAGAAAAATTCTCTCCGGCGCCGGGATTTGAACCCGGGTCTTCAGCTCTACGTGCTGATGCTTTATCCACTAAGCCACGCCGGATACAATCCCGACGCCGTTTAGAATCGTCTCAGATTAAGCTCCATCTCTTGGGTTCCCTCTAGTGGCCGCCCTCTGCACTACGTCATAGATGTCTATGAACGCAGGACCAAGTCCATACATGTGTTGAGGTGCACTCAGATGAGTGACTGTTTGGCCGGGATCCGACGGTATGGGCGCCGTCTTTAAATCACAAAGTGATTTATTACGCATATCATATATATTTTGATGTACCGAAGTACATATGATATTTCCACGCAGATATTCTGCGTCATCACATGATGAAAAGATGGAACGGAGAAAAATTCTCTCCGGCGCCGGGATTTGAACCCGGGTCTTCAGCTCTACGTGCTGATGCTTTATCCACTAAGCCACGCCGTTCCATCTCTCTTTCATCATATGACGCAGAATATCTGCGTGGAAATATCATATGTTTCGGTACATCAAAATATATATGATATGCGTAATAAATCACTTTGTGATTTAAAGACGGCGCCCATACCGTCGGATCCCAGCCAAACAGTCACTCATCTGAGTGCACCTCAACACATGTATGGACTTCGGTCCTGCGTTCATAGACATCTATGACGTAATGCAGAGGGCGGCCACTAGAGGGAACCAAGAGATGGAGCTTAATCTGAGACGATTCTAAACGGCGTCGGGATTGTATCCGGCGTGGCTTAGTGGATAAAGCATCAGCACGTAGAGCTGAAGACCCGGGTTCAAATCCCGGCGCCGGAGAGAATTTTTCTCCGTTCCATCTCTTTTCATCATGATGACGCATATCTGCGTGGAAATATCATATGTACTTCGGTACATCAAAATATATATAAATGCATAAAGTTAATTTATTAATTTAATGAAGTATATTAAATTCCACCATAAACTCGAAGATACCTGCAAGAAATAGGTTAATATTATTTTTGTTTGTGCAAAACGAACTGAAATTTACTATAATCGCTTCACTCATTCAAGATTATAGCGATAATTAACTATGAAACCAATAAATATTAATTTGCATTTCCCTTTACAACAATAATAATGGCTATATGCATTAATGGATTAACTTATGTACGTGTACCGGTACTTGTAGTGTAGGCTTACGTAGTTGAGGTTAAGCAATAATAATCACACCAGAATTGGAAATAAAACGTGATTAATAAATTTTATTGTAACAGACTTTTTCTACGTCTCTAATAAAGTAACAAATAAAAATAACAACAAAATTAACAACTATAATTAAAAACATATCCTTTGAAAAAAAAGGTAGGGCTAAGCAATAATAATCCCACCAGAATTGAAAATAAAACGTGATCAATAAATTTCATTAAAACAAACTTAATTTTTCTACGTCTCTAGTAAAATATTATTATTCCAATTATTGTATTTCAGCAATTAACATTTTCATTACTACCAATAACGAACATTTCACAAGCATCAATGTGAAATACGCAACGAGCTAGCACTCGATGGAAATACGATTCAGTCCAAAGTCGACCGTGGACAGTCTATTGTTTCTACTTGCTTGGAGCGCTTTATCACGAGATTTGCAAAAAATCATCTCAAGCTTCGCGACTGTATATAGTAGACTGTGGTTGGTACCAGTGACAAATAACTCACGCTAACAAGATCACAGGTTTATAAGTTACGCCTCAGCGCTATTGTGGAAAGAATTGTCTGGATTCAAGTTACTTCCAATGGCATGCACGAATACATACTGGAGCGATGTAATCCATTTGAGATATTATTGTTATTATTATTACACTGATATGCATTTAAAAACATTTCTGCTACAATTACTTGTTCTAGTTAACTGAAGTGCCCTGAATCCGAATCTTTATTCCTATTTTCATTACCACGCTAGATTTTTCTCTAATTTTCAAAATGAAAGTGAAAAAATGTGAAAGCTGACAAATGTCATGATTAAAAAACAAATTCAATACCACAATTTAAGTTGTATGATTGCGTTTAGGTACTGAAAGATTGTTGGTTCCGAGCCTGTATTCACATTTTCTTTGTCACGCCAGGATTTTCTGTAAATTTTGGAAATAAGGACGAAAAATTCCAAATTTAAACGAGAATGTAAAAAAAAAAAAGTCGAATCAAAGTAAGACTATTTTCAATGAAACATACAAGAAATTTTATCATTTGTAATATTAGAAAAAATACTTTACGTATGTGATGAGGTACAACAGAAAAATCGACTTTTTTTACTTATGTGCTTTCTCTCGACGACCAAAAAACTTTTATACCCATTCAAACGCTCAAAATTTCCCACGAAACGAACCTTTTTATGCCCTTTGGGAAATCCGTCTTTAAGCATCAGCAATAATTCGCCAATATTGCTTCATTCCATTTGCCCCGGTACAATATTAAAATTTTTATCAAAGTAGAATGCAATCAATATGTATATCTGTGCGATTCTTTCCCGGATTCCTTACTTCTGGAATTCTTCTCTTTGGCGGTCCACATCAACAAGAAGTAATTTTATTGCACTAATGAAGATACGTTCTGTTCACAAAATGAACACACATTTAATGCTTATACTTAACAGTTTCAAGAAGTTCCACACGAATAAATATAGAAACGAAGTGCATTTTTTTTTTAATTTTTCCTAGCAATATTAAACAAAAAAATTTAAATTAGGTTTTCTTGGTACATAACTTTAAATTTATATTGTTTATAACATTTGAGTGATGCCATTATGTCTAAATTACCAGCTTTATCTTAATAATAATAACAATAGTAGTAATAATAATAATAATAATAATAATATAATTTATCTAACTGTATATACTAATTTACTAGTAAGTATATAGACGGTTTCATGAGCACGAAGGGCATATTAATTGCTGCTTTGCGCTGTATTTTACAGAATGTTTACTTTAACCCTCATTACCTAGATTTGACTTACACCACTTCTGCTCTCAACGGCTCAATTATGAAAGTGCTTTAGCCACGGTGCTCTCAATGCTCTGCATATAGCAACGTAATCAAATATCATCATCATCATATTCGTCACGTATTAGACCCTACAGGATCTGTTACGGTCTCATGCCAGCGCTTTCGTGGTCTTCCCAATTTCCTCTTTCCTCTTGGTACATAAGTAAGAATCTGTTTAGGCCATCTAGTGCGATCCATCCTTTCGACATGTTTTTTCCACTGAAGTCGATATTGTTGAACAAAATTAACTATAGGATCCATTTTTAGTTCCTGCAATATGTCCAAATTTTTACGGTGTTCCAGCAAAGAGCATCCCGCTGTTCGTCTCATGAACCTCATTTCAGCTGTCGTCAGCCTTTGCTAATCAGCTTTTCTGATTGTCCATTCCTCGCTACCGTAGGTGAGGACTGGTCGAGCTAATGTTTTATATATCTTTAGCCTTGTATGTTTCTGAACATGGGATGATTTGAAGACGGTGTTAATTACGCCAGTGATTTTTAGAAATTTAGATATTTTGTTCGATATATCTTCATCAGTGATGTAAGAGAGGTTATAACCTAAATAGTTTAAGGAATTAACACGTTCAATTAAACGTAATCAAATATATACTAGACATTTACCTGCCGCTACAAGACAGCAATGTGGAGGATCTGTAGCTCATTATAGGCGTATTGAGACACTCCTAACTCTAACTAAATCGACCTCAAAATGATTATATTCAGTACCTTTTCTACCCTGGACTTTCTTCTTCTGAAATACGTCAAAGGATTTTAGAAAGTGATACTGTGAACTTTCCTATCAGAAAGCCAGAAACTGTCCATTTCTTCCCCCAATGCACTATGCTCTGCTTCTACTGCTAATGGCAAACCTAAACTTGAATTCACAGTACTAGTGGAGTACAGTAAACTCGCTCATATGACAAGTGTGATGTTCGAAGGCTAAGCCAAGACCACCAGAAGAAACACCTGGATTTGTAAGTTTGAACTGTAAGTCCTCTCTGCGAAAAAAGTGGAGTAACTGGCTCAAGTAGCAGGGTAATGTATCAAGCTAAGGCAGCGCATCTATGCCGAAAATTGTTTGCAAAATCAACGGAATCTTTATGGGTAAAGGAATGTAAGTTTGTGGCCAATTACTTATAGGGCACATCCCGATATTTATTTTAGAGGTTTAGGAAAACCTTGGCCAGGATGACTTTGTATAGATGTATTGTGTATCCAGTTTACAATGTTGATATTACTGGTCCAGAAACCAATGTGTCACGGTCTTCTATGTGAATAGCTATGACGTTATCTTAATTGCACTTTGTAAGGAATATACTAATAAAAATTTACCATATCAGGTCTTATGCTATGCTAATTTGGCCTTCACCAGTGCTTAAAATTGACAGCTGAAAACAGGTAAAGTATGTAAATGTATTTTTTTTTTCAATGAGCAGTGGTTAATATACTATTGCATTGTATTCCACAAGAAGTTGGGAGGAAACGACCTCCAAAAACTTTCCTGCATGGCTTACAATCCATTGTGCTATACATCGACTTGTCCTAGAGGTATGTATTTAATTCTTTGCATATTACTGTAAAAACATGGTTACAGGTACATATTTGCATTTAAAACGTGTAATTAATTATTCCATAAGGTGCAGATTTTGTATTACTCTTATCCTCTTTGTGTTACACGCTTACTGGTTTGAAATTACGGATAAATTTATATTGTATGCAATTTTTATTATTATTACTATTTTTTTTTTTCATTTTATTTTAAGAACGGTAAGCATTATTCATGTTTATTTCTTATATTCGAAAAATTGTGTTTATGAGCCATATCAATTATTACGGAACACGACGATGTTGAATTGTATACCTCAAATTTGACTTAGAACCGCTCGAACCAGCGATCGCATGTGAAACTTTGTGATAAGCTATGTCGTCAATCTTACGGCTTATTTTGTAAAACATTTACTGTAACTTTTCCCTTGACTCACATGTTCATCTACACTTTCCTTTGTATTTGTGTTAATTAGTGCTGTATATGTTCGCGCTCGCATACATAGAAATACTCACTCAACGCAGATGTAGAATGATTACTTACCAAGCCAGTAAGTCTATCCGAATCGCTTTCTTTGTGGAGGTTACGTTATTTAATTTCCTTTTTCAGTCGTAATGGATGACTTGATGAAGATGGAACCTGACTCCGACCCACTTGCTATACAAACAAGTGATAAGGCAGATACAGAAGAGAGGAAGCTTTTATCTGAGGTATATTGAAAGCAATTACTTTTTTTTCTTCTAAATTCTTAATTTATAGTTGGGGAGGTTATACCAAAGTAACAAAATATTTTTCTTGTACGTGATGAAACAGAATAAACGAAGTTGTAACTTGTGAATGTGATATGCCAATCGTAAATATATAATTTTATTTCACATTAAAACACATATTTTCACAAACAAGTAATGTGAATATGTATCTTCAGGATATCTATTATAAATATATAAATCTGGGAGTTTTTGTAATTATCGTTTTTTAGAACATCTCTGAAGCATTTAAAACTGAATCAGTTATATCATTTAGTATAACATTAACCTTTGTTTTGAATTCTGGTCATCTGTAGACGTCGGGCAGATGTCTCAATTGTGGAATAAGTTAATATACTGCATTCTGTATGGGTGATTATTTTTCTTGTTGTCTGTCTAATAGGTATGGTGTTACGTAACAATACTTATTGCATCAAGTTCAGATAACTACTAAACAGCATATCAATGTTAATAAAGGGTCAATTAACGTCAACAAGAACGAGGGATGTTGCAACATATAATTTCTAGAAGTGTTTATTTTCGCTGAAGCTGGCTTCATTGGGCTTCATTTGAAATATATAAGCGATAAGATCTCACTTATAAACAAAGCATCATCACTACAATTTTAATGCAAAGCATTTTTTCACAAGATGTCTCTAATTATCAATGTCTGAAGATGCCATACTGAATGCCGAAAACATTAACAATTTTAAAAGTATAATGTAAATTTATATTTGCATAATTTACATTAAAATAAGTTATAAGATTGGATACCACACTTTTTAATTAATACTTTTGTATGTTGCATTGCAAGTTTTGAAATTGATACACGTACATTCATTCGCATCAGTATTAATAATAATAATAATAATAATAATAATAATAATAATAATAATAATAATAATAATGATAATCATAATAATAATAATAATTTTTAGTGTAGACGGGCTTTATAAAATTTTCGTGTAGGCCTACACCTTTATATCATGTATTGCTGATTTAATTTTCTTCTTTATTTCCCAGGAAGGAAATTTATTAGAATTCCACTTCACTGAAATAAAAACAGAATGTATAGACCACAGATATGATGTGAAATCAGAGATGACATACGAGGAAGCTGCAGTGTCAGTAGACTTTCCCATCGTGAAGAATGAAGCTGAGGTGAGTGCAGTTTATGAAGTGTGTTGGTCGCTAGTTCTCTCTCTGTCATTTACTGACTACAGGCAGTTGACCAGGGGATACGATGATGGTTGCTTTCATCCTTTAAATTTCTTCATCCTGTAGTAACTCGTAAATCGTCTCTACTTCAATTTTGTCGTAGACCCTGCAGTCTTCAGTGTTCCGTAAACCATGATAATTTTGTTGTTTACATCGCCACTGATAAAATTTTTAACCTCTGAGTTTTAGTTTAATTTAATTTGCCTTAATCTACAAATGCCAGATAGATCCTCACATTCTTCATAACATTTTTCCATTACTGCCTTTACCCTATACATTGGATCAATTGCCGAGAACTATCTGGTTCTCACCTGTGAGCATCTCGGAATGTGCTACCAGACTCATGCTGGGTTTCAAGAAAACAGACCTGTAAATAATGTCTTCCTTCTTTAGTTAGTGGACCTTTAAAGTTACTGGATTGCAGAACAGCAATTTAACAGGTCACTAGTTATTGGATCGTTAACCAAGCATCTTTGGATTTCACAAGTGACGTAATAGGACGTGAATGAATAAAAATTGAACATCAGCTTCTAGACTGATGTGAAGCATTTCTTTAATTGTTGTCAAAATTTGCAATAAATATTGACTAATACGAACCAGAAAAAATAAGGAACAGAAATTACAGTGATAATCATAAATATGCCTTTTGTTTTAGTAGAAATAGCGTATGAGTGCATTAATTTTATAGAAAATAAAAGACAATCTACAGTGCAGATAACTTCTTCGTCAGACGATCCAATTGAGTCTGTAACAAAGCAATAAATAATAACTTCGCATTTGGAGATTCAATGAATAAATGAATAAGTAAATAAAGAAATAATTAATCAAATTGTGGTATATCGATAGCTAAGAAGATATAACTCTATCTACAAAAATGGTAATTTAGTTTAACTACATTATTATTATTATTATTATTATTATTATTATTATTATTATTGCTGTTATTATTATTTAGATTAACTGTGTTATTGTGTTCATAAAATTGGAATGTGTACTAATATTTTCTTCACGAATAGAAGACCTTGCAAATCAGCAACATATATAAGAAATCTGTCAAATTGACAGAATTATTTCGTAGTTTTTTCTTATTTACCTGCAAATATTCAGATACGAGGTATCACTTTTTAGCCAACAATATGCAAGTCGACCTGGTTGGCGAGTTGATATAGTGCTGGCATTCTGTGCCCAAGGTTGCTGGTTCCATCCCGGGCCAGGTCGATGACGGCATTTAAGTGTGCTTAAATGCGACAGGCTCATGTCAGTAGATTTACTGGCATGTAAAAGAACTCCTACGGGACAAAATTCCGGCACATCCGGCGACGCTGATATAACCTCTGCAGTTGCGAGCGTCGTTAAATAAATCATAACATTTCGATAGGACAATACTATTATAATATTTTGTATGTAGGCCTATTACACAAAATATCGCATGCCTGAACCTCACACAGGTAACATTATAATTCATCAAAATATATTAAATTATTCACCAATACACAAAATGTATCTAAGATGGCTGTGTAACAGAGGAATAAATATTATTATAGGAGGGAATTCAGATCTCTAAGTTAGTGAATTCTTTAACGGATCAATAACAATAAAGATGTTTCTTGCAACGCTTCTTTCGAACTTATCGGTACGTTAGCGGCTGACAAGGGAATAAATGTCTTCTTCCAACCCACCATCATTTTCATTTACACTTAGAATTAACTCATTGTTTGTGCAAAATGTACTTAATACACGATATTTTTTTAGAAAAAGCAATAATTTCTTGTTTGCAATTCTTTTGTATTTATTTATTCGTATCATGTTTTGCTAAGAAATCTTATACTCTATATTGCATTGGGTACGATCTTTTTTAAATCTATGGAGTGTATAAACTACCATGCATTAATAGTTCATCTATTATTGTCCTATGTGTCTGTTTTGCAAAATCTTGATGTGCAGGAAAATTCATGCGAATTGGATGAAATGAGTGAGGAGGTCAAACCGGAAGTGACAGGAGAAGAGAATGAAGTCTTGCCTGAAAGGTGAGTGAAATGCATGAGTCCTTACTTTGTCGTTGGTTTCACTCTTTATTTATGATCACAACAAAATAAATATATTTTTAGTTTCAATATGATTATTGTTCAGATGATAATTTCAATATACTTTGCGGAATCAAATAGCATAATTATAATATTTCCTATAACTATCTCCAATAAATGTTTTACCACTGCTATACCATTACAACTATTGATGCTGAAGTTTCTGCCATTCAAGGAAATACCAAAGTATAGACCTGCCTTCACCTTATCACATTTAATGCAGGCCAATTAAAAAATTATTTAATTTTCCAATTGTGTGTAACCAGGAAAAATGGTTTCCAGTAATTTCTTAAGTTTGTCCTCGAATTTCTAATAGAAATTTATTGATAACATCTAAGTTGTCCTACTACTTCAGTCCTGCTTGTCCGCTATAGATTTAAGACAGTTCCTGTATTCAAACAAGGAAATTAATGAATGTTGGTGGTTTTGTGTGTCTGGAATTAGAAGTTTCAAAATTGTTATTATTATTATTATTATTATTATTATTATTATTATTATTATTATTATTATTAGTACTACTGCTACTAATATTATTATTATTATTATTATTATTACTATTATTATTTTTATTATTATTATTATTATTATTATTATTATTATTACTATTACTATTATTATTATCTCTGTTGTTATTTAATATGCTACTACCACCATTACTACCATAATTATTACTAATTTTATTATTATTTTATTATTATTATTATTATTATTATTATTATTATTATTATTATTATTATTATTGGGAGTGCAAGGAAATCAACACATGGGGACAACACGCCAGTACGTCCTACTGCTCCAGGTGAGAAGAAGGTGATCTCACCTACACTTTCACCTACAAAAAAAGTCGTTTCACCTTCAAGGGATCCCAACCTACCGAGCCTGCCTTCAGTCGATTCACTCTCAGTCCAGGTTGAGACTGTTCGACTAAATAGTGTGAACATTCTGGACACAGTGAGTGACATTTTGGAATACGTGAAGAGTCTCCAAAAGGAGATGATAGAACTTAAGAACGAAAATGCGGCTCTGAAAATTCAGGTGGCTGAAATTTTGGTGATAACTAATTCTAATGTACTCACTAAAAAGGGAAATGTCCCTTCTGAATCAATGCAATATGAATCTGTGCAAGCTAATGGCTCTAGGAAGTCTTACGCTGAACTTGCAAATGAAAATTCTATCCTAAATGATCAAATGGCAGAATTGTTATCAAAGGGGTGCTGCCCACCTAAATCATCTCATAGTAATTCATCTCATAGTATTTCTTCTGTGGGTCAGTCTAATGACCCCATTAAGAAATCATATAGCAAGGTAGTGTCTGTGAATAAAGCTGCTGACAACTTGCATACTTGCAATTCTGATGTGTCAGCAACAAGGAAGTCTGTGTCAACAACTCCTCCTGCTACTGATAGATATAACAATATTGAACTGAATCAGGCCAATGCTTCAACTTCTGCCAACGTATCTGATGGTTTTCAATTAGTTACTCGTAAAAAATATCAAAAAAGAGAACCTAAAGTTGGAACATTGGCCATGAGTAGCATTGAAATGGCCCCTGAGAGAATTAAAACTAAATCTCTATTTGTTTCGAAATTTAGTTCCAAAGTCAACACAAACATTATAGAGGACTCCCTGAAGAATCCTTCAGCTAAGATCTCTTGCTGTAACTAAACTAAAAACCAAACATCAATCATATTCTTCCTTTCATATCACTGTTGATGTGAGGGATTTCGATTCCATTAACAAACCTGAAGTTTGGCCTGCTGGTTGCCTAATTGCACCATTTTATGGTAAATTAAAGCCTGAGCAGCACTTTGCGCATTCTGCTGTTTCGAACTCTGTTGATTCTCAGGGAAATGCCTCTTAGTCTTAGTCTTGCTCGCTCTCATTTTCAATGTTCAGTTCTATTAATCATCTCGAGATTTTCTACCAAATGTTCGTGGACTTAACACTAAAGTTGATGAAATTTTTCAGAATATAGTGAGTAATAATGATCTCATCATCTGTCTCACTGAAACATGGTTATCTGAGTCAGTTATTAATTATAATTTATTTCCTAATAACTATACTGTGTTTCGTGCAGATAGACTGTTTGAAGATACTAACAAAAAAGAGGTGGTGGTGTCCTAACAGCGATTAGCAACCAGTTACCTTTTACTAGAAGGCGTTTTGACTTAGAAATTATTAGTGAATGCGTTTGGGTTGAACTTAGAATGACTGATGGTTTTAATCTGTTATTAGGAAACCATTATTTCTCTCCTGATACAGATCATATTAGCTTAAAATCTTATCTTAATTTTCTCGAAAAAAATCTCGACACTCATAATTTTAGAATAGTAATCCTTGGTGATTTTAATACTCCTGGTATGGACTGGACAACTGGTTCCAATCTTAATGATACTCATTATTACTCTAAAATTAAGGCTAAGGATTTATATTCCTCGTCCTGCCTTCTTGGATTAATTCAAATTAACTCTACCGTTACGAGCAAAAAGCTTTTGATTTGGTTTTTACTAATTATAAAAACAGTACAGTTAAACTTGCTGATCACTCTCTAGTTTTAGAGGATACTTATCATCCATCTATCTCTATTTATATTGAAGTAAAATTATCATTACCGGAACACTCTCTAATCAGTTCTTATTTAAATTATTTTCAAGGTGAGTATCTGAATCTTTATTCTATTCTATACAATTATGATTGGACTAGCATATATCAGACTACGAGCAAATGCTGGGTAACTTTAGGTGCTGGACCCCGACTCATTTCACCGGCATTATCACCTTCATTTCATTCAGACGCTAAGTAACCTAGATGTTGATACAGCGTCGTAAAATAACCCAATTAAAAAAATATATCAGACTACTGATGTAAACACTGCTGCAAATTCCTTGTCTCAAATTATAAACAATGCTATATCCCTTTGTGTCCCTGTCACCTTTGTTAAAAAAATCGCACTATCCTAAATGGTTTTCAAACGATTTACGTCAGCTTATAAAGAAAAAAAATAAAGCTCATAAAAATTACGATAAATATAAAACTGATCATCATTATCAAATTTTTTCTAATTTTAGAAAACAAGTCAAAGCTATGATTAAATCTGATAAATTCAAATGGTTACAATCAATTGATGATAACCTAAAGCACGAACCAAATAAATTTTGGAAATATGTAGAAACCTTTCGAATAACTAATAGTAATCCCACAGAACTAATAATAAATGGCGTTCACATCACAGATGAAAAGAAATTGCAAATGCTTTTGCTTGTCAATTTAAATCTGTTCAACAAAATTGTAACTCTAATTTCATTACTTATGATTCTGATATTACTGACTGTTTGTCCCTGCCTAATATTACATTCGATGATGTAAATAAAGCTATTAAAAAGCTAAAGCCTAATAAATGTAAAGGTACTGATAGCATTCCTAACTTTATAATCAAGGGTTGCTCTAATATTCTCTTGCCTGTTTTAACTTTTTTATTCAATCTTAGCTTAAAAACAGGAATTTACCCGTCACTTTGAAAGGAAGCATCCATTATTCCAGTTTTCAAAAATGGTAATAAAAACAGTGTTACTAATTATAGACCCATTTCTATCCTAAACAATTTTTCTAAAATTTTTGAAAAATTATTCACAAACACATTTCATTTTATGTCAAAAATAAGATCAATTCGGCCCAACATGGATTTATAAGAGGAAATCTACTACTACTAATTTAGTTTCCTATCTTAATCTCATAATGCCTATAGTTGAAAATCAAGATCAAATTGACTCAATTTATTTTGATTTTAGCAAAGCATTTGATGTTGTTCCTCACAAAATTTTGTTAAATAAATTAAGTAATTTTGGTCTCTCCACTAACTACGTTAATTGGTTTGAAAATTATGTAATAGATAGACAGACTTGTGTTCGACTTGGTAATTCTCTCTCGGTTCCATTTAATAGTTTATGCGGTGTTCCTCAAGGGTCTACATTGGGACCTCTTATTATTTTTATTGTTTATAAATGATATAAGTAAAAGAATAAGTTCTAGCTGCCTTTTATTTGCGGATGGTCTCAAAATCTTTCGCAAAATTAATAGTTTGGTTGATTGTCAAATTCTTCAAAATGACATTAATTCAATTTCAGAATGGTCTGTTGAAAATGGAATGAAAATTAATCAATCCAAAACATTTATTTCCTTTTCACGGAAAACTATCTCTCTAAAGTTTAACTATTCTCTCAGTAATGTCGTAATTACTAAGAAAGATTGTATTAGAGATCTTGGTGTCCTACTTGATTCAAAATTATATTTCCATGATCATGTGCAATATATTTATACCCATTCCTTAAGAATGCTTGGTCTAATTAGGTCTATAACTTATTCTTTTTCCCACTCCTATGTGTTTATTAATTTTATACTATACGTTGGTTAGATCTAAGCTTGAATATGCATCTGTTGTATGGAACTCCATTACTTCCACTGACTCGGCTAAATTGGAGAATATTGAAAGAAAATTTATTTCCTTGTGTACTTATAGATTTTTTACCAAATTCCGATTATAACTATGAGATTAAATGCAAATATTTCAATTGCGGTAGTTTGTTCACCAGACGTCAGGATCTTGATTATTTATTTTTTTGTAAAGTCATTAAGGGTAATATTGATTGTGAATCTTTCATAAGCAATATCAGTCTTCGTATTCCAGCTAATGGTTTAAGATTTCATAAATTGTTTTATAATAAGAATCCTAAATCTCTCTCTCCGGTCTGCAGATGCATTAAATATGCTAATTTGCATGGATTCAACTTGGATCCATTTAATGTGTAGTATATCTTTGAGTTTTAACTCACTGATCTAATTTTAATAATTATTTGTCCATTTTTTTGCATGTGGTCAATTGATTAATGTAGACTATTCCATTATTTCAATTATCTTATTGTACTAATTTTATAATTTTATAATTTTTATTTGATCTATGATTGATGTAGACTATTATATTGTTTGTATTTCATTTCATTGCCATTTTCTATCATTCATTCTCATCATCATTTGTTGTTTTGTTCTGTTTTCTATCGTGCAAAACTTTAATTGGCCTTCTGCTGTTGTTTTGCACGTTAATATTCTAAATAAATAAATAAATTACTATTATTGTTATCTCTATTGTTATTTAATATGCTACTACCACCATTACTACCATAATTATTACTAACTTTATTATTATTATTTTTATTATTACTAATTATTATTATTATTATTATTATTATTATTATTATTATTATTACTATTCATAGTTATGCTTCTACTACCACCATTAAAACCGTAATTATTCCTGATTTTATTATTATTATTATTATTATTATTATTATTATTATTATCTCTATTGTTACTTAAGATGCTACTACCACCATTACTACCATAATTATTAGTAATTTTATTATTATTATTATTATTATTATTATTATTATTATTATTATTACCGTTGTTGCTTATGTTGCTACTACCACCATTACTGCCATAATTATTATTAATTTTATTATTACTATTATGATTATTACAATTGTTACTATTATTATTATTATTATTATTATTATTACTATTCATAGTTATGTACTATTACTACCGTAATTATTCCTGATTTTATTATTATTATTATTATTATTATTATTATTATTATTATTATTATTATCTCTATTGTTACTTAAGATGCTACTACCACCATTACTACCATAATTATTAGTAATTTAATTATTATTATTATTATTATTATTATTATTATTATTATTATTACTGTTGTTGCTTATGTTGCTACTACCGCCATTACTGCCATAATTATTATTAATTTTATTATTACTATTATGATTATTACTATTGTTACTATTATTATCATTATTATTATTATTATTATTATTATTATTATTATTATTATTATTATTATTATTATTTCTATTGTTACTGATGCTACTACCACGATTACTACCATACTTATTACTATTTTATTATTATTATTATTATTATTATTATTATTGTTATTATTACTATTATATTGTTACTTATGATGCTACTACCACCATTGCTACCATAATTATTACTAATTTTATTATTATTATTATTATTATTATTATTATTATATTATTATTACTATTCATAGTTATTATTTATTCATAATTATTATTATTATTATTATTATATTATTATTATTATTATTATTATTATTATTATTACTGGATATCGATAGATATTTCGAAATGAGCCTAAGATATTTTGGAAGTATGTACGTAGAATCATTTCGTAAATCTAAATCCTTTGCTACTGAGTTAATTATTGATGGGGGGAACATCACTGATCAAAGTGGGATCGCTAATGCTTTTGCTGATCAATTTAAATCGGTACAAAATAAGCTAAATCATCTTTTTGTTAATGATTCCATCACTACTGACTGCTTATGTTTACCGGTTATTGCGTGTGAAGATGTCTTGAATGTCATTAGGAGGCTTAAGCCCAATAAATCTATGGGGACTGATGGCATACCTAATTTCATTATTAAAGGTTGTTCTCAAATTCTTATTCCTCTATTAGCTGTGATTTTTAATCTTAGCCTTAGAACGGGTATTTATCCTTCTTTATGGAAGGAAGTGTCTGTCATTCCGATATTTAACAATGGTAATAAACATACTGTGAATAATTACAGGCCTATTTCAATACTAAATAACTTTTCAAAAATTTTTTTAAAAATTATTTACAAACATGTTTCATTTGATGTTAAATCTAAATTAAATCCGGCTCAACATGGCTTTACTAATAGCGAATCAACAACGATTAATTTCGTCAATTATCTCAATCTTATTATGCCTACAGTTGAATCCCAAGGCCAAATTGATGCCATTTATTTTGATTTCAGTAAAGCATTTGATGTTGTTCCTCATCAAATCTGAATAAATAAATTAGATCAGTTTGGACTTTACATTAATTATCTTAGCTGGTTTGAAAGCTATTTAACCAACAGACAATCTTGTGTTCGGTTGAGAAACTCTCTCTCTCTGATCCTTGCTCTACTCTTTGTGGTGTTTCACAGGGTTCTACCTTAGGTCCGATATTATTCTTGCTTTTTATCGATGGCATTTTTAAGCCCATCTGTTCCCATTATCTTCACTTTGCCGATGATTTAAAAATATTTAGGATAATTAATAGTCTTGCTGATTGTCATTTACTTCAAAATGATATACATGCCATTCAACGTTGGTCTGATTATAACTGTATGAATATTAATATTTCTAAAACATGCATTATCTCTTTCTCTAAGAACACAACTACATTAAAGTTCAACTATTCGCTTTCGAATGCCGCCATAATCAGGAAGGACTGTATAAACGATCTCGGTATATATCTTGATTATAAATTGTACTTTCAAGACCATGTTGATAATTTATTTAATCATTCACTAAGAATTCTTGGTCTCATTAGGTCTATTACTTATTCCTTTTCCTCTCTTGATACGCTACTTACATTATATTATGCTTTAGCGAGGTCTAAATTAGAATATGCATCGGTTGCGTGGAACTCTATTACTTCAACTGATTCGGCTAAACTAGAAAATATCCAAAGAAAATTCTTTTCTCTTTGTGCGTTCAGATTTGAACCCAATTCCTCTTCTTTAAAACACGAACCATCTAGTAAATATTTTAACTGTACCAGTCTGTATTCGAGACGTCAGGATATTATGCAAATCTAATCTTTCAGGTAAAGCTTCAGGATATTGATTATACTTTCTTTAATAATGCTATTAAAGGTGTCATTGATTGTGATTTTTTATACATAACACCTACCTTAGAATTCCCGTGAAACGTTTTTGTCATCAAAGATTTTTCTTCACTAAATTATTTAAATCCCTTTTTTCAATAGCCAGGTGTATTAAAAGTGCTAATTTGCAAGATCTGATTTGATTTTACTTATGCATGATATATACTTACTTGTTATTTAATATCTTTTATTATTTGTTGGATATAGTCATTTATTTTGTTGCATTTGGTGAATGATTGTTGATTGATTGTATTTAATCTCACTGCCATTTTCTGTCATTCATTCTCATAATCATTTGTTCTATTGTGTTTTGTTTTTTATTTTGTACTAAACTGTAATTGGCTTTGTGCTGTTGCAAGACCGTCTCCAATACTCAGACCTTAATGTAGGTATCGATAGTGGCCAAAATGGCTCCGGTAGAGGTCCAAGCATGATTACCACGCGGTTTTGTTATGATGTTTTCTTGTGTTAATTACGTCGTGAAATCGGCCATTCGTGTTGTGTACCGAGTTGTAATTCTAATGTGGATCTGTGTCTCATATTTCAGTGTTTGAGTTTCCGAAAAGTACAACTTTACTCGCGACAAATGGTTTAGGTGCATAATCGTGACAATTTCCAAGTTAAGGAAATTACAGTTTGTTGTTTAGTCAACTGTCCGAAGATAGGTCTGAACATCACAAATGATACCAACAAGGCACCACTTATGAGGCAACTAAGCCAAGAGATTACGACGTAGAGTGGCCAGTTCGTATCTTCCTAAAATGACAGTGTTACACATAAAACATTTTGAAGCTAAATTACTTATTAGGAAAGATATTTTTCCTCTCGTAAATGGTGATCCTTTTCGTATTTCTCGGGAAATTTCGAATCTTCCCATGACGCCTAAAGAATCATATTTCCTAACCAACACTCATATCGTACAGTCAGCCATTCTAGTGCCTAGAAAGAATCCACATCAACGGAAAGGGGAACAGATGGAGAGAGAAAGGGAAATTATTAGCACTTTCGATCAGTTTCAAAGTGATGTTCAGGAAATAAATGTGGTTTCATTTATGACTGTTGTTTAAGGTGACTGTTATTTTCTTAAATATGAAAGATGACCGTGTAGAAGAAATTCTGTCATTAATAACTGTACAAAGGTGTTGAACGAGAGAAAAACATTCAAACCAATTATCGAGAAAAGTGAAAAGAAGTCATGAAGAGCTAGGCCTAAGCCTAAAAGTGACAAAACATGAAGAATTGAAATTGAAGACGAATTAGGCTATGGACCCTAGATTGTCAGCATCCATATATTAAAAATATAAGCTGATTTATTATTATTATTATTATTATTATTAGTAGTAGTAGTAGTAGTAGTAGTAGTAGTAGTAGTAGTAGTAGTAGTAGTAGTAGTAGTAGTAGTAGCAGTAGGTAGTTGTATAAGTAGACTTTGTAGGCCTAATATTGGCTGATCTTGTTTAATTGTGTTATTGATTTTGAGTATGTGTTAACTTTTTGTATGCCCAACAACTATTAGTGAATGTTTGCATATACTGCAGTAACTTATGCGGAGTTCAGGGTATGATTTTCAACTTACTGAAAAGTGTTTTCAAGCTGGATTGCATTGTCAAGTTCATAACTTCATGGCAATGTGTTTCTACTCGTACCGTATTTATCTTATTGCCTCGCCTCTTTGAAATTGAACTTAACATTGGATGTTTATTTAAGACAAAAGTTAGTAATTCAACTTCAGGAATACGAAAAATTTAAGTATTTTGACATAAAGATATGGCGGAACCATCTATATAAATGGAAATGTTTGGATCTCTACGGCGGCCATCTTTTTTCTATATTAAAATCTGAGTTTTGGAGACGGTCTTGGCTGTTGTTTTGTACATTAATATTCGAAATAAATAAATATATTATTATTATTATTATTATTATTATTTAATTTGTACCATAGTTGTTTATTTTATTGTATTAATTGTATCACTGCCTTGGACTTCTATTGTCCAATCTCTGTTGTCCAGCACATAAATATTAATAAATAAATGACTAATTATTGTTATTACTATCATTATTGCCGTTATAATTTATAATTACTATTACTACTTAATTTTTTAAAGGTAACCTGTACAAAAAGTAACAGATGTTGAAAGTCCATTATCAATTTCTCCTATATTACTTTATTTATGGGGCATATATTTCTTCATTTGAAGGGTAGACATTCTTTCCACTAATGACACTTATAATTTTTAGTGTTGCAGTTAGCCATAGTAGTGGAGTTGCAAAATTCTGCGAAAATATTCCTGAAGAGTACGACGGCAAGAAATACGATTGTAACATTTGCGGAATGTCTTTTCTCGACTTTGCAACACTCAAAGATCATTACCTCGTACACAAATGTAACAAGGAATTCAATTGCGATGTGTGTGGAAAGTATTTTTCACGATTGGGGGATTTCGAAAAGCATTCACGCGTTCACTCAAGAGAGAAACCATACAGTTGTGACGTGTGTGGAAAGAGTTTTTCGCAATTGGCACATCTCGAGAGGCATTCACGCGTGCACTCAGGCGTCAAACCATTCTGTTGCGATGTGTGTGGTAAGCGTTTCGCACGGTCTGAATATCTCAAAGCGCATTCAATGGTGCACACTGGCGAGAAGCCATTCAGTTGTGACGTGTGTGGCAAGTCCTTTTCAAAGTCCTACGATCTCAAGAGGCATTCACTCGTGCACACAAACGAGAAGCCATTCAGTTGTGACGTGTGTGGCAAGAGAGTTTCGCGTTTGGCTTATCTCGAGGGGCATTCACGCGAGCACACAGGCGCCAAACCATTCAACTGTGAAGTTTGTGGGAAGTGCTTTTCAAATCCCAACTGTCTCAAGAACCATTCGCACGTGCACACAGGCGAGAAACCATTCAGGTGTGACGTGTGTGGGAAGTGCTTTACAAGGTCCAACGTTCTCAAGAGGCATTCACTCGTGCACAAAAACGAGAGGCCATTCAGTTGTGATGTGTGTGGAAAGAGTTTTTCGCGCTTGGGTAATTTCGAGAGGCATTCACGCCTGCACACAGGCTCGAAACCATTCAGTTGTAACGTGTGTGGGAAGTGCTTTTCAAACTCCGAATATCTCAAGAAGCATTCACGCGTGCACAAGCGAGAGGCCATTCAGTTTTGACGTTTGTGGAAAATGTTTTGTAAGATCTTCAAATCTTAAAACACATTCAGTGTTGCACACTGGCGAGGAGCCATTCAGTTGAGACGTTTGTGGAAATTGTTTTTCGCTCTCGAGGTATCTCAGTATGCATTCACGCGTACACTAAAACATGAAAACATTCCGTTGTGACGTCTGTGGAAAGAGTTTTTCGCGCTCCGTACTTTTGAATAAGCATTCCAGCGTACACACAAGTCACAAGCCATTCGTTTGTGAAGTGAGTGGGAACTGTAATAGAACCTCTTCAAATCTAAAGAAGCATTCCCTGGTGCACATGGAATGAAGCCATTCAATACAGACAGACGGCAGTACGGTGTGTTCCTGTAGCGCGGAATATCTCTGTGCATTCACGTGTTCACACAAGCGAGAAGCCCTTTCGTTTTGTGTTTGTGTGCGCGCGAGGATATATTATATATATATATATATATATATATATATATATATATTTATACGGGTGTATCTAAATTAGTGTCAAATATTTCGGGGACGTGTTCCTAACATCAAAACAATTTAAAAAGTTAATAAGAACAAGGGTCTGAAAACCATTCGTTAGGGAGTTATTAAAGGATTTGTCCCTTCATAGACCGCTGATTGTTTGATGGTTTTTTGTTTGTTTGTATTTTGTAGAGCGAAGAAATCAGAAGAAAATGTATTCTGTGAGTGAACAGAACGAAATGATTTGCATCATTTAATTGAAGATGTGCTTCTGGACGTCAGCCAACTAATGTGTTTTAACACGATGCTGCTCCAGCTCATTTCAGTCTGATAGTTCGTAATTTTTTTAATGATCGATTTTCTCAAAGATGCATTGGTCGAAGGGGATTTATTGCATGGCCTGCTGGATCGCCTGATTTGAATCCAATGGATTTCTTCGTCTGGGGACATTTAAAGTCCCTTGTTTATGCGACTGCTGTACTTAATGTTGATATTCTGAGAGCGTATCCAAATGGATTTCACGAAATACGAAACACTCCAGGAATTTTCAACAGAGTACGCCAGAAGGTTTAGGGGATACATCGAATCAGGAGGAAGCCACTTCGAGCAATTTTTGTAACGTTAAAGTTTGTCTTGTAACTCTGAAATAAATTATTTTTAGACCAATGTTCATATGAACCATATGTAAACTTTTGGTGTTAGAAACATGTCCCCGAAATATCTGACACCAATTTAGATACACCCTGTATATATATATATATATATATATATATATATATATATAAAGATTTTGCACTCCGGAATAAACTCTATCTGCATTCACGTCTTCACTCAAGCGGGACGCCGTTTAGTTCTAAAGTTTGTGGAAACAGTTTGCGCTTGAAATATCACAATGTGCATTCACGTATGCATACATAAGAGAAACTGTTCAGCTGCATGTGTATAAAATGCGTTTTTTATGTCCCGCACATCTTAATATACATCCATTTGTGTACATAATTATATTTCATAATCCTCTACTTTAAGCACGGTATGGTTTTATTATGTTAGCTTTAATTTATACTTCAACAAAATAATCTTTCTTTGTTCTTAACCTCTATAATAAATTGCCTAGCTTTTATTAATCAGGTTATCTTTCATTACTTTGACTTTCATTGTAATTGTAAATTTAACATTGATTGTAATAATAATTTTTAATGTATTGTTAATATTGTAGTTGTAAATCCCTGGTAGGGGGGAAGAGTAGGCCTCATGACCTTATCTCTACCAGGTTAAATAAATGTATAGTATACTATATTGTTCATAAGCCTGAAGCCATATAGTTGGATCTTGTGTGGAAGGTCTTTTTCTGCTATGAGGTACCTCAATTGGTGTATAGGCTAATTTCCTGGTGAGAAGTGATTGAATTGTCAAGTTTTCGCTTAACTTTGTTGAATGGATGGTTTGTTAAATTTCATGCTTGTGACAAGATCTATGCACAATCGAATAGTCTAGAAACTCAGCAATCCATTCTTACAACCAAAAACCGTACTAGTGGAATGGCTGGGGAAAACTTGCATACTATAGTCATTTCAAAATGTAGGTACGGTTACACAAGCGAGAAACATTTCAAGAGCCATATCTTTCAACACGTGCCAGTAATACATTACCTTGGAAACGCTTGCTCTCGTACAGGCACTCCAGAATCCATTCCGTTGTTTTATACTCACTGCTCTCATCTGTCACAGTTCCGGAAATCCACTGTGCCTCGTAATAGCGACTTTATCTCAGAATTTTTGCGCGTTCAATAATATTTACGAAAGATAAGGGCATTTATTCTTGGAAAACTGCAGTGATTGAAATGCAGCTTAACTATCAAATACTTACGGACAATTACCTTGTGATTGGCACGAAATTATTTAGATTCCCGTTTTGTTGTCTTTCAAGTTAATCTTCTGATTTGCAGTCGTTACTATTCTAGAGCTCTCACATATACGTACCTAATTCGCATCCACTATGAGTCACGTGAGGTGTCGCTTTCTCGCAGCTTCGACTTTGGAACTATCGAGAGTTGGAACCAGTGACAAACATCTGACAGTAACAAGACCACAGGTTTATAAGTTACACCTCAGCGCTATTGTGGAGAGAATTGTCCTGATCTAGGTTACTTACAATGACATGCACGCATACATACCTGGGAGATGTAATCCATTTGAGATATTTTTATTATTACTATTATTATTATTATTATTATTATTATTTATTATTATTATTATTATTATTATTATTATTACTGTGATACGCATTTAAAAATATTTCTGCCACAATTACGTGTTCTAGTTAACTAAAGTGCCCTGAATCCGAATCTGTATTCATATTTTCATTATGACGTTAGATTTTTCTGTGATTTTGAAAATGAAACTGAAAAAATGTGAAAATTGTCAATTTTCATGATTAAAAAAAATTCAATAAGATAATTTAAGTTGTATGATTGCGTTTACAGTAGGTAGTAAAAGTTGTTGGGTCCGGGCCTGTATTCACATTTTCTTTGTCACGACAGCATTTTGTGTGAATTTTGGAAATAAGGACAAAAGACTTCATAATTTAAACCAGAATGTCAAAAAAGTCAAATGGTGTACTGTGTATTATTTTTGAAACATATTTTAATGCCGTAATATAACATTGGAGATTATAAAATTAATTATGGACCCCTAAATTATAAAAAAGAAAAAATAGCCTTCAATAATAAAAATTATTTTATATATTTAGTATAATACTGTATTATATTAATTACTATAAATTATTATTAATAATTCTTTGGACAGCGGGAAAGGGCACATAAGTGAAAAAAAATTAATTTTTCATGAGTGAATTTTTTCTTTAATTTACTCTTAACTAAACATACGTATAATATTGAAATTAATATATGTTTGTCAAAGTAAGACTCTTTTGAGTTTAACATACAGGAAATTTTATTATTTAAAAATTGCCTTCCATTAGCAGGATTTTTAATAGTATCATCAAGAATAGATTAGAGGAAGAAATAGAAGGGAAGATATCGGAAGATCAGGCAGGCTTTACTACAGGAAGGAGTTGTATGGATAATATATTTAATTTGAGACAGATAAGTGAAAAAATGTATGCTAAAGGAAAGGAAACACATTTAGTATTCATTGTCTTAGAGAAAGCATACGACTCGGTTCCTATAAAGCAGTTTTGGGAAGAAATAAAAGGTATTTGTGTTAGTTTACCCCTAATAGCGTTAATTCGGAGGCTATATAAAGACTGTCAAGCTGCTGTTAAATTGGAAAAAGGTTATCAGCTGCCTTCTATACAACCAAAGGCTTCAGACAAGGCTGTAGCATATCCCCTACCTTGTTTAAAATATATATCCAGCAGATACTGAAGCAGTGGAATAATTCATGTCGAGGAATGGGAATTCCAGTTGGAAATGAGACAGTGCACTCGTTGCTATTTGCAGACGATCAGGTGATAATTGCTCAATGTCGAGAAGATGCAAAATTTATGGTAAGGAAACTCCTTGAAGCATTTGAAGCAGGGGGACTGAAAGTTAATATGAGTAAAACCGAATAACTGGTGATAGGTGCAGATGGACGAAATATAAAGTTGCCCCAAGGAATAATTAAAATAGTGAAGGAGTTTAAATATTTGGGGTCGGTTTTGCATGAGACTGGAAACCGTAAAGCGGATATAGATTATAGGATAATGCAGGATGGAGGAGCAATAAAGATGTTGAATGGAGTGCTATGGAGCAGGACAATAACAATGCAAACAAAAAAGAGAATTCTTGAGGCTATAGTGGAAAGTATATTGACATATGGGGCTGAAGGTTGGAGTCTATCGGAAGGCCAAAAAAGTAAGATACAGGCAGTTGAAATGGACGGCATAAGAAGAGGTGCTAGAATATCCAGGCTGGAAAAGAGAAGAAACGAGGATGTTAGAAGGATAATGAACATGGAAGAATCGGTGATTGCAAGAATAGAGAGTAGACAACTTCAGTGGTATGGTCATGTAAGGAGAATGAATGAGGGGAGATGTCCAAACGTGCTACTTCTGTGGTCTCCAGCTGGTAGAAAGAAACGAGGAAGGCCTAGAGATTCTTGGAGGGCTGGAATATTGAGGATGATGAATGATAAGGGACTAAATGAGCAGGATTGGAATGACAGACGCAGATGGAAAATGGGAATAAAGGGTAACCACTGAAAAGTGGAGAGGCTCTCAAAAGTAAAGTAAAAGTAAAAATTTAGAAAAAATACTACACTTATGTAATGAGGTACAACAGAAAATTCGACTTTTTTACTTATGTGCCTTTTCCCGGCGACCAAAGAATTTTTATACCGATTCAGATGTTCAAAATGTCGCTCGAAACGCAACGTTTTAATGCCCTTCGGGGGATCCCTCTTTATGCAATAGCAATAATTCGCCAATATTGCTTCACTGCTTTATCTAAGGGTATGTACTAATTTCAGTATTTCAGTATTTAGACGGTTTCATGACTTTTTAGTAAATTGTATTGATGAAACGAAACTACATATGGGCTTTTAACTATCCATAATGGAGAACTGAAAATTATAAACAGTTTTTCTGTAGCCAAATAGTTGCACACGGGCGTTATTCTTCTTGTACTCAAACCATCCTAGTCCACACAATGAAAGTTGGCCAAAACGAAAAATCACCCAAGTATATTGATCTAGGAATATTCGCCCAAAGTGATTACACCCAACGATTCTCATTCTGACCCTCACTCAAGGGAAATTCACCCATTGCGACGAAGTTTAGTTCATTTCATATTTAATACAGTTTTAGTACATCGTTTTCGTGGTAACATTAGTATTCTGAAATGTTTTAAGACATATTAATATTTGAAGATCTTTCTTAACAATTCAAAATTTGTTTCCGTGGTTGTACTTCTATTATAAAATTCTTAAGTTTAGATGAATATTTTGAATGTGTACATTTTCAATGGATATCCATGGAGAAATTATTCCAAGTATATTACTGATTCATAAAGTTTATATGTATGTAAACATTTTTTTATACCTGCCGCTGGAAGACAGCAGTGTGGAGAATCTGTAGCTCATCATAGGTGTACTGAGACACTCCTAACTCTAAGTAAAAATAGTTATTTTAAAGCCTTATATCGAACTCAAAATGATTATATTCGTTACCATTTTTCCTGGACACTCTTCTTTTGAAATACGTCAAAGGATTTTAGAAAATGATAGTGTGAACTTTCCTATAAGAACAGATAGAAACTGTCAATTGCGTACCCCAATGCACTATGCTGTGCTTCTACTGCTAATGGCAAACCTAAACTTAAAGTGAGAAGAATCTCCTCCTTCAGAATTTGGATCCACTCCTGATTTTCAACCGAATGCTGCACACTATTTCGCAATAATAATGGTAAAATTAAACAGACATTTTATTAAAAGAAGGTTTTCTTTCGCTAAACATTCCATTTGCCACGTTAATTAGAAGAGAGAGAGATGCGATTCATGAGTGGCAATGCAATGGAAGTAAGACTTCAAATTTTTGTGCAGCATTTGTAAACAGTTGTGGACGATTTGAGTTGAAAGAGGGGGAAAGGGAGGAAGAACTTTAAAATGATAGGGTGTTTGGGGCTGAGAAAAACTGAATATGTATTACCGATTCATAAAGTTTATATGTACAACCTTTAGTCCAGAAATGCCAATCGAACCAAGGGATATGGGTGTGCAGAAGGAAACCTCATGGTGCAAATGGGCGAACACAGGAGCACCAAATGGATCCTATGTAGAAGTGCAGTATATAAAGTAGATGAACATATTCATCCTCCACCACATGAAGAGCTGGAAGCAGTGCGTCGATGTACAGCTGCTGATGAGCCTCTCGTGGCTGCAGCTCAGATTATCGAACGTGAATGCAGCGGGTGCCATCATCCTCTGAGGAAATCCCTAAAAAGAAGTGTAAACCAAAGGCCAAATGAACTTTTCTGCCAACCCGAAATCTATCCGAGATCTTCCAGTTATACCACCAGAATTGCTGTCTTAGCATTTGTTCTTGTCGAAGATGTACCAGCGTGTTTTCATACGGTTCTCCAGACCATGCCCAGAATGATGACAGTTCTCTTCAAATATGTCAAGGCCACCTGCATTGGGATTACAGCAGGAGGGCGTCGACCTGCTACAGAAGCTCGATATCCTCCTCACTTATGGAACCAGTTCGAAGCAGCTAGGTTAAATGAACCACGCACATTAACACAGAAGCATGGCACAACCGTTTCCAGAACATTGCTTGTAAGAAACATCCCACTGTATACAAACTCATACATTATTTAAATAATGAGCAATCCGATGTAGACAGAATGATGCAGGGCTTGGACCTAGGCCGAAGAGTGAAAGAAGCGCAAAAACAAAAATATAAAAGCTCAAATATAAGGCTGCAAAATTTTCACAGAGGTATGATGAATTCAAAGACGAAGGACGTGTATTTGAATATTTGCGTGCCTGTGGGTACAGCATTCAAATCTCAATAAATCCAGCCGAGACTCGGTTACTGCAATAAAATACACCAGAAGTTTTTCAGGAGATATATAAACTATTCAATATTACGTTCCACCTAAATTATTGCAATATCAATTTTTAAAAAATTGTATTGTAATTTTTTTTTCAACTCAACAACAATGTAACTTTATTATCTCAACAATAGGATTTGCTCTCCATACCGTAACACAGTATTCGTTAGTGCACTCCACTGACGACAATGACAATTTACTTGGACTATTACGAACAACAATGAACTGTTAATCTTAACTAATATTTACAAAGCACTGTTTACAAATCAGAACTGTCAGTTCACAGTTCTTCTAGCACAGTCACTCGAGTTCAAAGTATCTCGAACCACAGACCTTCAGAGACAGTCCACTGTACTCGAACTCAGGTCCCTCCAACTGCGGTCCACTGCACTCGACTCAGGCCTTCGGATGCTGACACAGTTGCGGACGCACACTCAAGTCGAACTCCGGTACACAAGACTGGCTGGCTTGCTCTGTTCACTGGCTTACTGACTGAACTAATCATGAATCACACACTGTCCGAGTTCCCTCGCGTTTCTTCTTTTATAACCACAGCGACGTAGCCTGGAAAGTTCGAATTCGCGATTTTTCCACTTCGACGGACTTCTCGGCCTCTCTAGGCAAGCAGAAGATGCGCGCGCAAACTCCCTCGCCGCGTGGGCCCCTTCCCCTCTTCTCTCCGCCGCGCGCCGTCTCAGTGCTCCGTGGAGCCCGCGCGATCTGCTCTCTTGCGGGACGCTGGTCGTGAGTTCGAATCTCACGTCGCTGTCACAATATTCTTTGTGTGAACTAGCACCGAAATAATATACTTGAACAATACGAAATATACAAACATGTGGGAAAAATGATGTAGTCCTACTTTAGGAACCTGCTTATATTCACTTATTTGTTACTCAGTTACTGTCATACCGTTAGGAACAGTTTGGTTATACTAGTTAAACCGGATGTGGGCTAGAGCTTTTGTTGACCAAAGCGTGAACAAATATATTACAGTATGTATTTTCATTACAATTTAAACAATAAAATAACTATTATCATTATGGGTAAATATCTCACACCAGATGACGCTGATCTCGTTCTAATTCACTTAATGAAATATGGACACATTGGCTGAAGACTTTTGATAATTTCTTATCAACACTGTTATTTACTCTTTCAGATTCACAAAGTTAAATCTGATTAATTATTTGTCTCATTCTGTCTGTAGTTTTTTAATTGTAATTGACACGTAATAAGATATTGCTTTAGAATATGTATGATAAGTAGTTTCTTGTGTTAAACTTTAACGTACCTTATTAACATTTTTCGACCTATTTTCGGTCGTTCCGACCAGTTCAGAAGATGACCGAAAATAGATGGAAACATGCTAACAAGGTACGTTGAAATTTAACACAAGAAAGTACTTTTCATACATATTCGAAGTGATACAGTGTTAAAAGTAGTGTGATCAAGATATATAAATTGCTTTATCTACTCTCAATGCTCTCCATAGAGCCCTAGAGCAACGTAATCAAATATATACTAGACATTTACCTGCCGTTACAAGACAGCAATGTGGAGAATCTGTAGCTCATTACAGGCGTATTCAGACACTCCTAACTCTAAGTAAAAATTGTTATTTTAAAGCCTTATATCGACCTCAAAATGATTATATTCGTTACCATTTTTTTCCTGCACTCTCTTCTTCTGAAATACGTGAAAAGATTTTAGAAAATTATACTGTGAACTTTCCTATAAGAATAGACAGACACTGTCAATTTCGTCACCCATTGCACTATGCTCTGCTTCTACTGTTAATGGTAAAACCTAAACTTACACTCAGAAGAATCTCCTTCCTCAGAAGTTGCATCCACTCCTGATTTACAGCCGAATGCAGCACACTATTTCGCTATAATAATAGTAAAATTAAACAGACATTTTATTAAAAGAAGTTTTTCTTTCGCCTAAACCTCCATTTGCCATGTTAATTAGGAGTCAGGTAGACGCGATTCATGAGTGGGAATACTATGGAAGTAACACGTCACGTTTTTTTGCAGCATTTGTATATAGCCGTGGACGAATTGAGTTAAAAGAGAGTTTGGGGCTGAGAAAAACTGAATATGTAAGCTCCAAGCCTGTTCACCACTTGTCTCAGTGTGGTTTCACTGCACCACTGAAAAAAAATGTTGAAGGGGAAACAGCCGAAAACAGACGTGACGCAATAGTTAACACAGAACAGAGGGGGTGGGGGAGTCGTTAGAGAAGCTGAGTTAAGAATCACAAGAAGAAACGCCGGAAGATGTAAGTCTGCACATTGCAAAGGTAGGTACTTTGTCCCTTCACAGTGCCAGTGGAGTCCAGTAAACTCGCTCATATGACAAGTGTGATGTTCGAAGAATGAGCCAAGACCGCCAGAAGAAACACCTGGATTTGTAAGTCTGAACTGTAAAAGTCCCCTGTGCGAATAAAGTCAAATAACAAGATAATATATAAATATTTAAAGAAAATAATCTGTCCTCAATAAGGTTGACCATAAAGATCCAGAATAAAAGCACTACAGAATAATTTAGAAAGACAGGAAGTGTTTAGTAAAAATTCAGAGAAATGCAAACCCAACAGAATCATCAGTGGCCAAAATATAAATGGTAATGTAATATTTGGATTGAATCCTTAAGAACATTCAACAAAATTTTTTGAATTTAAAAAAATCGGAGTCCGAGTGCTTTTAAAATATCACATGTGAATTTAGGGAGTGTGCCACGTACACCAAACAAAAGACCAGAAATACTCCACTGACTAGTGGGAATGTTATATTTCTCACTTAGATAAGGGATGCAGGACTCATAAATGGATTTCTTCTCCTCATCAACGTGTTGTGCCTGTAGGGCATCCCTCCCGAACCGGATTGTAGGATCAAGGACTAATCCCTTAGATTGAGTCCTGTGGATGGCTACGATATCTGTTCTTCTGTTCGAATCTAAGGATGAAGCGCAGTGGACCTGTTCGTGTACTTCCCATCCGCGACGCTTGAGGACATCAGCAATACTGGTCCTGGCCTTATGGTGTCGATTGTTGCGCAGCAGCTCCGTTTTTCGACAGAATCCCAACACGTGACCAAGAGTTTCCGTCTCGTTGTAGCCGGGATGGCGACAACGGGTTGTGTTGAAACTTCTGCCGGGCACAGATCTAACCGCAGATAGATTGCTGGACATTTTAACTGCATTGATGTATCCTGAAATTGATAAATTTGCTTTTGATGACATCCAGGAATTTGCCTTGGGGCACTCAGAATACAGGATAACACCTTTGCCCTTATGAGGTAATTTACACCAAGATTCAAAACTTCTGTTCCGCAAGATCTCCCTCAATTGCCGACCTTTAGTGTTGGGAGCAATAGAAGACTTATTGATGGTTAATCTACGTAAATTCAGTTGCTGTTCAAGGTGCAGGTTCCTTACAAAGTTAAGATGCATATCATTAATATGGTGAAGACGATTACAAATGTTGTAATGTTGAATGCTGGCCTCCCACTCTGCACAAAGAATTCCCAAACCTCGGACTTTTTTACTTGCGTATAACATTGAATTTGGCGTATCATCGGGCAGCATCATAGTTTCCTTCACAGCACTTCTAATAATTTTGTCAAGATCTCGTAAGAATGTATATGATAACTGAGGTAATGGAGCACATTGTAGAGGGTAAATCAAACCAGGCCATATATATTCGTTTATGATTTTTAATTTTTGGTCTGATTTTAATAATTTTGTTCGGACGAGTCCATCCAAGTCTGAAGATAAGTTTTTGATAGTATTGTTTTTATTAAAGGAGATATCGGATACGCTCACTTTTATCATGCAACGAAGAAATAACAGACCCTTGTAAAGAGATAATGTCATCTGCACAGAGCTTGCCCTTTTGTAAAACTATTGCCTTGCTTTTAGCTGGATTTATGTGAAGACCAATTTCAGTTAAGCTACTTTCAGCTAAATCCACAAGCGATGTCGCATTTGCTTTAGTGCTACCAATTAAAGCAAGGTCATCAGCGAAGGCTAGCGCAGACAAATGAGGTAGTTGATCTGATAAAGAATAGCCATATTTAGTAGAAATGCCATAATGTCAGATTTTGCATCACATGATTGATTGCCAAATTAAATAATATGGGTGATAACGGAGAACCCTGTGCTACGCCACAATTTAACGCTATAGGTTTTGTTTTTTGAAAATTTGATTCAATTTGAATAGTATTGGCTGATAACGAAGAAGAAATTAAATTGTAGAGATTCCGTGGAATGCATGCATGCTGAAGGGCTCTTTTTATATTTTCATGTCCGATGGAGTCGAAGGCCTTAGATACATCAACAAATACAATACAGCAATTTTTTTTTAAATATTTTTGCTGATTGAAGACAACCATTAACAATTGAATTTATATGCGTGCTAGGCAGAGCCATAAATCCTCGCTGATATTGATTTAAGGCAATATAACTTCTTAATTAAGAAGTTAACTAACTAAATTAAGAAGTTAATTAACTTCTTAAGCTAAGCAAATGCATCTATGTCGAAAATTGTTTGCAAAATCAACGGAATCTTTATGGGCAAAGGAATGTAGGGTCGTGGTGTTTTCTTATAGGGCTCAACCCGATATTTGTTTTAGAGGTTTAGGAAAACCTTAGTCTTGATGAATTTGTATACAGGTATATGTATCCAGTTTACAATCTTAATATTTCTGGTCGTAAGTAATCCAGAAGCCAATGTGTCACGGTCTTCTATGTGAATAGGTATGAAGTTATCTTTACTGCACTTTGTAAGAAATATGCTAATAAGAATTTGCCGTATCAGTTCTTATCATTCTACTCTAGTTTGGCCTTCAGCAGTGCTTAAAACTGACAGCTGAAAACAGGTATGTAAATGTGATTTTTTTCAATGAGCAGTAAGTAGGTAATATACTATTGCATTGTATTCCACAAAATGTTTGGAGGAAACGACGTCCGAAAACTTTCCTTCATGGCTTACAATCCATTGTGCTATACATCTACTTGTCCTAGAGGTATATATTTAACTCTTTGCATATTACTGTAAAAAAAGGGATACAGGTACATACTGTATTTTCATTTAAAACGTGTAATTAATTTTCCCATAAGGTGCAGAATTTTTATTACACTTATTCTCTTTATATTACTCTCTTAACAGTTTGAAATTTCGTATAAATATTAATTATTCCGTAAGTTTCAGATTATTTATTACATGTATTCTCTTTGTGTTACACGCTTACCAGTTTGAAATTACGGGAAAATTTCTATTGTATGCAGTTTTTATTATTACTATTATTTTCAATTTTATTTTTAAGAACGGCAAATAGTATTCATGTTTCTTTCTTATATTCTAAAAATTATGTTTATGAGCCATATCAATTATTACGGACCACGGCGATGTTAAATTGTACCTCAAATTTGTCATAAAACCGCACTGTGATTCTGTTCGAACTAGCAGATCGCACGTGAAACTTTGTGATAAACTATGTCGTCAATCGTATGGTTTGTTTTGTAAAACAGTTACTGTAACTTTGCCCTATACTCACATGTTCATCTACACTTTCATTTGTTTTTGTGTTAATTAGTGCTGTATATGTTCGCGCTCGCATACATAGAAATATTCACTCTACGCAGATGTAGAATGATTAATTACCAAGCCAGTAAGTCTATCCGAATCGCTTTCTTTCTGCAGGTTAAGTTATTTAATTCCCTTTTTCAGTCGTAATGGATGACTTGATGAAGATGGAACCTGACTCCGACCCACTTGCTATACAAACAAGTGATAACGCAGATACAGAAGAGGGGAAGCTTTTATCTGAGGTATATCGAAAGCAATTACTTTTTTTTCTTCTAAATTCTTCATTTATAGCTGGGGAGGTTATACCAAAGTAACAAAATATTTTTCTTGTACGTGATGAAACAGAATAAACGAAGTTGTAACTTGTGAATGTGATATGCCAATCGTAAATATATAATTTTATTTCCCATTAAAACATATTTTTACAAACAATTTATGTGAATATGTATCTTCAGGAGAACTATTATAAATATAAAAATCTGGGGATTTTTGTAATTCCATCGATTTTTAGAACAACTCTGAAGCATTTTAAAACTGAATCAGTTATATCATTTAATATAACATTAACCTTTGTTTTGAATTCTGGTCATCTGTAGACGTCGGCCAGATGTCTCAATTGTGGAATAAGTTAATATATTGCATTGTGTATAGGTGATATATTTTTCTTGTTGTCTGTCCAATATGTATGATGTTACGTAACAGTACATATTGCATCAAGTTCAGATAACTGCTAAACAGCATATCAATGTTATTGAAGGGTCAATTAACGTGAAGAATTACGAGGGGTCCTGCAACATATAATTTCTCCAAGTGTTTATTTTTGCTGAAGCTGGCTTCATTCGGCTTCATTTGAAATTCACAACTGATAAGAGCTCAGGTTTAAACAAAGAGTTATTTTAACTGTGTTATAAATCAGTAAGTCAAGATGAGTGCAATCAGGTAAGCCATTGTCTGTGTGGAAACAAGAACTTTCAGATCGGAAGCCTCCCAAACATCGCAAGACTGTCAACCTCCTGGATGAGCCAGTATTTGCCATTTCAATTTCTTGGTTTATCCATATACATTCCTGCACAAATTTGTAGTTTAGGAAGTATGACAGTGTTTGATCTACAACTGTAGCATTCACTGCCACATTAAGTTTTCTATGGACTAAGCTTTTAATCTTGGTCCATTATTGTTTTTATCGTTTGTTAATGATATCGTGAATTGTGTACAACATTCTAAAATTTTATTATTTGCCGATGTTATTAAATTCTATATATAATCCGTGGTGCTACAGCCCGTGAAGGGCCTAGACCGACCAACCGGCTGCTGGCCTCACGCCCACATATCGAAGCAGAGATGGACGATCATCCAACCAGAATGGAGGTATAGTGTGGTTAGCATGATGATCCCCCAGCCGTTATAGCTGGTATTCGAAACCGGATTTCGCTACCTATCGTAGCTCCCCAAGTGCATCACGATGCTGGGTTGGCACCGGTCCCATACACTGGCCGAAATTTCATGAGAAAATTTCTTCCCCCATGAGGAATCGAACCAGCGCGCATTCCGTAACGCGAGTCCTAGGTGAGATGCCTTAGACCGCGATGCCACGGCGCGGGACATTAAATTCTATAAAGGAATTAAAACTATGTCTTATTTTTAAGGTACTTCAAAAAATATTACAAACTTACATATTTCGGGTATTAATATTAAATTATTAATATTTAATATTAATAAGTGCTTACTTATGTTATTTTCAAAATTAAAGAAAAAAAACTAAATTTTCAATTGAAATAGAGCCAAACTTTTACTAGCAGAACCAGAGATATTTAGGTATATTATTTAGCAGTAATTGTATATTTCATAGTTATATTAAGAACATTATAAATTTGTCCTATAAAAGTTCAGGTTTTGTTATGAGAAATTCTTGTAAATTCAAAGTCAAAACTATAATAATTTTGTGTAATTCCATTGTTCGATCTAGATTAGAGTATGGTGTGTTTGTCTGGAAACCAGTTGCCAGCAGTTACTAGGAAAAATACAAAATAAATTTCTAAACTGGTTATATTATGGACTTTGTAATAATTATCCTACTTTTGAGAGTTATGCTACAAAGCTTCAACATTTATATATTACTAGTTTCGAAATAGACGAAATTCTCAGTCTTTAAACTTTCTTGATAAAATTATTAACAATAAATTATACAGTGTTGCTTTATTATATTAAATAACATTATATGCACGCAAGCATAATACAAAATTTCGAAATTTATTTTTCATACCAAAGGCAAATACTGAATCGCACGAAATTTCCACAGATAGCCAAATGTTACAATATGCAATAAGTTATATACTCATTCGAATGTTGATATTTTCAATATGAATTTTCAAATATAGAGAATAATTTATCACAATTTCCAAAATATGATTTTAGTTAATTTGAAGCTACTTTCACGCCTTGATTTCATTTTATTTTCTTTCCCTCTATTCTATTTTGTTTCGGTTTTTAATAAGAGTAGGCTATGTTTTCTTTTCCTTGTTTATGTTTATAAATAAGTTTGTCAGTCTTGAACATTATAATTGGGCTTTGCCTGTTATGTTCAATAACAAATGAATAAATAAGTTCAAACTGGTTCTGTTTCGTCGGCTATGACAAACTACCGCCATCTTGAAGGCTGTAATATTATCTCTGACTGAGACAGTCTAATCGTAGCGCTACCTACTCTTTGTTTCTAATAGTTGTTTTGCTTAAGCAGGAGTGCTTGAATCCTAATCGGGTCTCTTAGATCATCTACTGGGCATTGCTACTGCTTTTTGAGTTGGTTAGTCTTTTTGGAGGTTTTTTAACTCTTCGTTAGGCGCGTTCTTTTTTGTGACATGGTGAAATGCAAGTTAATGTGATGTAAAAATGTACTAAGTTTAATTTTATATCTTGGTTTCAGTATAATACAATATAGCATAAATGATAGGCATATCTTTTGAATTACATAACACATTTAAATACAAAATTTATTATTCATTGAAATGGATTCGTAATATATTTCACAATCAACACACTTGAACTACTTCTCGTCCTCACATAGTGGTCACATCGTAAGTTCAATTAAATGACTTTGTTATGATTGGTTGTAATTTAGTCTAATTTTGTTTTTGTAAAAATGTGCATATTTAATAATTCTAGATTATTTAAATAGTAGTCCATAACGATTTTTTTAGGTACGGAACACATTCAAATACAATTTTTGCATTCTATTTTAATTATCCTTAATACGGAAATACAAGTGTTATACGCATTTGATTAACAATATTCATGTACATTTATTTTAGCGTAATATGATATGGTTACTTAACTTAATTCCGATTAAATGTGCATATTTAAAATTTTGATTTTAATTGGTGCACTTAAGTATTTCACCGTTTTTTTTATGTTTTTAATATTGACATCAACAATCTATATTTTGACATAATGTAAAAATCTTCACTACAATTTTGATTCAATGTATTTTTTCACAGGATGTCTCTAATTATCAATGTCTGAAGATGCCATACTGAATGGCGAATACATTAACAATTTTAAACATATAAGATAAATTTATAATTGCATAATTTACATTAAAGTAAGTCATATGATTGAATAAAATTCTTGTTTAATTAATACATTTCTATGTTGCGTTGCAAGTTTTTGAAATTGATACACCTGTATTCGTTGATTTCAGTATTAATAATAGTGTGGACGGACTTCATAAATAGCCACGGATCTCTCGTGTAGGTCTTCAACTTTATATGATGTATTGCTCATTTAATTTTTTAATTTATTTTGCAGGAAGGAAATTTATTAGACGTTGGCTTAACTAAAATAAAAACAGAATGTATAGACCACAGATATGATGTGAAATCAGAGATGACATACGAGGAAGCTGCAGTGTCAGTAGACTTTCCCATCGTGAAGAATGAAGCTGAGGTGAGTGCAGTTTATGAAGTGTGTTGGTCGCTAGTTTTCTCTCTGTTATTTACTGACTACAGGCAGTTCACCAGGGGATACGATGATTGTTACTTTCATCCTTTAAATTTCTTCATCCTGTAGTCAGTAGTAAATCTTTTCTACTTCATTTTTGTTGTAGACACTGCATTTTTCAGTGTTCTGTAAGCCATAATAATTTTGATGTTTGCATCGCCAGTGATAACATTTTTAACCCTCCGTGTTTTAGTTCAATTTAATTTGCCTTAATCCACAAATGCCTGATAGATCCTCACATTCTTCATAATATTTTTCCATTACCGACTTTACCCTATACATTCGATCAGTTGCTGACATCTATCTGGTTCACACCTGTGAGCATCTTGGAATGTGGTTAGCAAGAAAACTGACCTATAAATAATGTTTTCCTCCTTTGGTTAGCGGAGCTTTAAAGTTAGTGGATAGTCGGGTTGCAGAAGAGGAAATAATGGGCCACTAGTAATTGGATTGTTAAACAAGCACATTTGGATTTCACAAGTGACTTAATAGGACGTGAATGAATAAAAAGTGAACGTCGCCTTTTAGACTGATGAGAGGCATTGCTTTTATTGTTGTCAAAATTTGCAATAAATATAGACTAATACTAAGAAGAAAGAAATGAGGAACAGATGTTTCAGTGAGGATGATAAATAAAGGGTCCACTGCAAGAATGATGGATGTCATTTGGAATACATTTTGCAGGAGAAGCTATTGAAAGTTTGAAATGCTTAGCACTTAAAGCTTAACTGTGATTTTCCGATCATTACTGGACAATGACTATCAGTACTATTGTCATATAACTCTCTACGTACATTCTATATGTCTTAAGCTATGCATTGGCAGTCTTGGTTCATTTTCGACGAGAAAATGACATCCATCATTCTTGCCGTGAACTCTTCATATATGAAAAATTTGTTATTAGAAATAGCGCATGAGTACATTAATGTGATAGAAAATAGACAGTCTACAGGGCAAATAAATTCTTCCTCAGACGAAATAGAGCCTGTAATATAGAAATGAATAATAACTTCGCTATTCGAAGAATTAATGAATAAATGAATAAGTATAAAAATATTTAATCAATTTATCGCATATCGATAGCTAAGAATAATATACCTCTATCTAAAAAATGGTAATTTAGTTTAACTACATTAGTATTATTTACATTAACTACATTATAATTGTGTTCACAAAATTAGACAGTGTAGGCTACTGATATTTTGTTCTCATATAGAAGATCATGCAAAGTAGAAACATATAAGAAGTTCGTCTATTTTGAGAAAATAATTCCCAAGCTTTTTTATTTTATTTACCTGCAAATGTACAGATACGAGGTATCACTTTTTAGCCATTCATATGCAATATTATTATAATATCTTGTATATGGGCTATTCCATATGAAATCGATCAGTAAAAAACCTTGCATTTTTTTATACTCTAATTTTTTCCCTACTTATACAAGGTGCTGAGGGGAGTGCATTTTGAAAAATATACTATCGAAAGTCAAACGCTTTTCGTATTATTGAGTGTCAAATTTAGCGTATTTTATAAAAACAAGCCTCTTTCAGCGCTCAGAACTCTGGAACCATTTACTGCAGAACATTGAACGAGAGCTTATTTTGAAGCTGACATATGGTAGGTTATGTTAAGAAGTAATCCTTATTTTCATTGTACACAGAGAGACAGATAATCTAACTTTACTTGCTTTTAGGCTGTTTGGCCATATGTAAAAATGTAAAAAATATTGAGAAAAAACCTTGCATTAATAAGAGGGATTCGGCAATGTTTGCTTAGTGGCTCGGCAATAAGTTTCGAGGGTATTAAATAAATTATTTTCACACGCCTAGACTCGAAAGGTGCAGTACCGCACGCACTGGCCGAGAGCTGAAGATAAGCGAGCATTGGGCGTCATTTTACTACTGTGTTTATGAAAACTTGTGATAAAGCTAGCCCAGCCATGACTGCTAGACGACATATGACTCGTTTGTCTCCTGGCCTTGCTTGTCTCGACTACCTCCCATCTCACAGTCAGCTGGTTATTTCACGCGCGTACTATTTATTTTTTTATTTCATATTTTCAGTACTTTCTTATCAACATATCATCAGTAAAACTATGTGTTTATTTGTACTTTCAATGCGGAATCTAAGCATATATTTAATTTTTTTTTTTTTTTTTTTCGTGGACTAAGGCGTCTTAATGAAGAAAAATCTAAATTTCTCCATTCCCATAAAAACTAAGAAAATCTGTTTATATGTCAATATAAACTTTAACTTCTCAGCATCAAAATAAACCATGATTTTGATCATTGGGTGAAAGGGTTTCGGAACCACAACAGTTTAAAGTTGCTAATTTTATGAAAATACGATAAATTTAAACACTATTAAGTTCTGATGCCTCAAACTTTGTACAAAGCATTATTTCACAGTTATCTACGGACAGAAAAAGTTTCATTGTATTTAAAAATTTGCAAGGTGAATATTCTCTATAATTCGGTCGATTTGAGATGGAATAACCCGTATATAGGCCTATTCCACAAAATATCGCATGCCTGAATGTCACATATTTAACATTATGATGAACCAAAAATATTAAATTACTCGCCAATACACAAAATGTACGCAAGGCGGCTGTCTAACGGAGGAATAAATATTATTGTAGGAAAGAAATCTGATCTCTAAGTTAGTGAATCCTTTAGCGGATCAGTATCACTAAAATTATTTCTTGGAACGCGTCTTTCGAACTTATTGTTCCATTAGTTGCTAACGAATGCTTTCTTACTACCCACCATCATTGTCCCTTACACTTTCAATTAACTCCGTGTTTGTGCAAAATTTACTTACTACACGTTAGTTTTTTTGTTTGCAATTATTTTGCATTTATTTATTCTTATCATGGTTTTGCCAAGAAAGCTTATATTGTATATTGCATTGGGTACGATTTTTTTTTAAATCTATGGAGTGTTTAGACTATCATTCATTAATAGTGCATCTATTATTGTCCTATGTATCTGTTTTGCAAAATCTTGATGTGCAGGAAAATTCATGTGAATTGGCTGAAGTGAGTGATGAGGTCAAACCGGAAGTGACAGAAGAAGATAATGAAGTCTTGACTGAAACGTGAGTGAAATACTTCAGTCCCTATTTGACGTTAGTTTCACTTTGTATTTATATCACGACAAAATAAATATATTTTTAGTTTTAATACGGTATGATTATTGTTAAGCTGAAACTATACTTTGCGGGGGCAAATAGCATAATTATATTATTTCGTATAACTATCACCAATAAATGATTTACCACTGCTATACCACTACAACCATTGATGCTGAAGTTTCTGCCATTCAAGGAAATACGAAAGCATAGACCTGCCTTCACCTTATCACATTTAATGCAGGCCAATTAATAGATTTGTTTCATTTTGCAATTGTGTGTATCCAGGAAAAATGGTTTCCCTTAATATCTTAAGTTTGTCCTGGAATTTCTAATAGAAATTTGTTGATAGCATCTACGTTGTCCTACTGCTTCCACTCCTACTAGGCTCCTATAGATTTAACACAGATTCTGTGTACAAAGAAGCAAACAAATGTGGGAGATTTTGACTGCCTGGATTTACAAGTTTCAAAATTATTATTATTATTATTATTATTATTATTATTATTATTATTATTATATTTTTATTATTATTATTATTATTATTGTTACTATTAGTATTGTTACTTATGCTACTACTACGACCATTACTACCAATAATCTATACTAATAATAAAACTGTAAACAACATTTTTCGATTTTCAAAATATAATTGGTGTTAACATGTGTATAATTAACCATCCTCAAACAGAAAATCGCTTTTTTAACTTTTTGTTTGTATGAAAGTCTGTCTTTCGGCCTGTCTGGATGTTTGTTACCTTTTCACGCAATAATGACTGAACGGATTTCTATGAAAATTGCAATATATATTAAGTTCGTTGTAGCTTAGATGTTAGGCTATATGACATTCAAAATACGTTATTTAAAAGGGGGGGTTATAAGGTGGCCTGAATTAAATCGAGTTATCTCGCTTATTATTGATTTTTGTGAAATGTGTTGCATATTAAAAGGTTCTTTAAAAATGATTTCCGATAAGGTTTATTCTTTGAAAATTTTAATGACATAAATGAGTTTTAAAATTAAAATACAATGCCATCTAAGGCAGTGTAATGAAATGAAAACAAATGACTTCGCCTAAAAGGGGCCTTGGACAACAAGAATCGAAAGCTATGAAACATAGGCTGTATTGAATGTTTCTGTGTGATTGTATGAAGTAATATCGGAAGATAAGTTAACCGATTTGTATATTTAATTATTATTTCACCTTTGGAAAGTGTAGTTTCTCTAGTTGGATATAATGCTATAATGTTATAAGAGTAAGTTCTGAGTGATTAGAGGACTGGTAAGATTAATATATCTTCCTATGCACAGAAAACTTTATAGGCTATTTTGTATATTCGTTTCCTGGAATTCTTAAAATTATATTTATGTACACATTCATTTTCGTCTCAGAGAATTAACAAACAACGAGAGTTTATTGATTTAGCATGCAGCAGTAGTACGTTAGCTTAGCAATCTATTATCTTATTATTCAAATTTTAACTACGTTCAATTGAATCGTGTTAAGATACATAAAATATATTGCAATAAATTGAAAATTTAGTAATGAGCAATAATTATTATTATTATTATTATTATCAAATCATTATCATTATTATTTTTAGAAAATTTTATTGTTAGTAATTATATTTTTGCACTACAGATATTACTACTACCAGTACATCCGTTAGCATTTTATTATTATTATTATTATTATTATTATTATTATTATTATTATTATCATTATTATTTTTAGTATTATTGTATTATTATTATTATTTATTATGTCTGTTGTCCATCTATATATTATAAATATATATTTTATTATTATTGTCATCATTATTAATTATTGTTATTATTATTATTATCATAATTATTTAATTTGTACAATAGATTTTATTGTATTAATTGTTTCACTACTTTATTTGCCTGTTGTATCATCGATATTAATAAATATATGAATTATTATTAATTAATTATTATCATTATTATTATTATTATTGTTATTATTATTATTATCATAATTATTTAATTTGTACAATAGTTGTTACTTTTATTGTATTAATTGTTTCACTCTCTTGGACTTTATTTGCGAATGTCTGTTGTCCATCTCATCGATATTAATAAATATATGAATTATTATTATTATTATTATTATTATTATCATCATTATTATTATTATTATTATTATTATCATTATAACCATTTGTTTCATTATTCCTGTTATGATTATTGTAATTACTATTATTACTTAATTTTTTAAGTTAATCTTTACAGAACTGAACGTGAAAGTCTATTATCAATTTCTCCTATATTACTTTGCTTATGGCGTATATATTTCCAAATTGGAAATTTAAACATTCTTACGACTAATGACAGTTATAATTATTAGTGTTGCAGTTAGCCATAGTAGTGGACTTGCAAGATTCTGTGAAAATATTCCTGAACAGAACGACAGCAAGATATACGATTGTGACATTTGCGGAATGTCTTTTCTCGAATTTGCAAGACTCAAAAGCCATTACCTCGTACACAAATGTAACAAGCAATTCAATTGCGATGTGTGTGGAAAGTGTTTTGCGAGATCTGATCATTTTAAAGTGCATACAATGGTGCACACTGGCAAGAAACCATTCAGTTGTGACGTGTGTGGGAAGTGCTTTTCAAAGTCCTACGATCTGAAGAGGCATTCACGCGTGCACACAAACGAGAGGCCATTCAGTTGTGACGTTTGTGGAAAGAGCTTCTCACAATTGGGAAATCTCCGCAGACATTCACTCGAGCATACAGGTGCGAAAGCATTCAGTTGTAACGTTTGTGGAAAGTTTTTTTCAACGTCGAACGATCTCAAGAGGCATTCACTCTTACACAACAATGAGAGGCCATTCAGTTGTGATTTGTGTGGAAAGAGTTTTTCGCGCTTGGGAAATTTCGAGAGGCATTCACGCGTGCACACAGGCGGGAAACCATTCAGTTGTGACGTGTGTGGAAAGTGCTTTTCAAGCTCCGACTGTCTCAAACGGCATTCACGCGTGCACACAAACGAGAAGCCATTCAGTTGTGACGTGTGTGGAAAGAGTTTTTCGCGGTTCGCACATCTCGAGAGTCATTCACGAATCCACACAGGCGCGAAACCATTCTGTTGTGACGTGTGTGGGAAATGTTTTGCATCATCTTACAGTCTTAAAACACATTCAGTGTTGCACACTGGCGAGAAGCCATTCACTTGTGACGTTTGTGGAAAGTGTTTTGCTTTCTCGAAATATCTCGATATGCATTCAAGCATACACTCAGGCGTGAAACCATTCACTTGTGACATCTGTGGAAAGAGTTTCTCGCGGTCCGGTCGTTTGAATTTGCATTCTCTCGTACACACGGGTGAGAAGCCATTCTGTTGTGACGTATGTGGAAAGAGTTTTTCGCAATTGGCAAATCTCGGCAGGCATTCACGCGTGTGTCGCCAAACCAATGTGTTGTGATGTGTGTGGGAATTGTTTTTGAAATACTTCAAATCTTAAAACACATTTTATGATGCACACTGGCGAGAAGCAGTTTAGTTGTGATGTTTGTGTAAAGTGTATTTATGGAGGTCATTCGTCTTGGGGTTGGGGAGCAATACATGATATAATATTTTGACAGGATATACGACATGAGAATATGTAAATACTTTGTGAATGTTATGTAGAGGTACAAATGAGGTTAAGACATCCTTAGACACTTTTTTAGATGCAGCTTTATTTCGTAGTTAATGTGGCAAAGTAGGGATAACAAATACATCACGATAACAAATACATTACGAGCTAAAAGCTTATCTCTCAGTGCAGAATTTTTTTTAGAGAGATATGCAGCAAAGTAGGGATAAAACGCAATATAAAATTAAATTTTAACAGTAATGTTGATGGCAGTAGCTACAACAGTGATGCCTGTACAGTGTAAACATAAAAATGTTGACTGATGTCTGAATCAAATGCAGTGAATTGTTGCAATAACAAACATCTTCTATGTTTGCTGACATGTCTCGTGCTATGATTTGTACTGACCTCATATTGTCCTGGAAAGATATTACATTAAGTATTGCTTCAAAACTCGTAAATTATCTATTTTCATAAATGAATTACGTAGATCATTTCAGATTTATTTAACTTTTACATTATAACTTCAAGGCATTTACATGTGCTTATGAAACACCCTATAAACACAAAATTTTCCACACAATTTAGCCTTAATTTGAGAGCCTAACAGCGAACTTGCCATTAAGTGTACACTCTACATCATCATACTGTGACCTCGCAACCTGATGTTGTATTATTGAAATTATAATTGTTGTTGTATAGTAACTGTCTGAAGAGAGGTCTGAACCTCACAATTGATACCCAGAGGGCACCACTTAAGAGGCATCTAGGCCAGGAGATAATGTGGTAGACTGGCCAGTTCCTGCCCCCTCCATTGCATACATCGCCGACGAGCTACATTTTATACTAGTCAGACTTCCGATGCATACACACAATTATTCTTCCTCTGACACATATGATTAACTGAGATAATAATAGATGAACATATAAGCCAGAACCTCAATCAGAGGATGAAATTATATTTGTTAATATTATATTTTCATACATGGATAAATATTATGTCTGGTAATCTAGACTTACGTTCGAAAACTTATTTGTTTGGTATGAATGTTGTGATGCCAGTTTGCACGTTCTCTGATATTCACTGTCTCTATTTAGTTTCAAAGATCGAAGATATCACCACAGTCTAGTATATACAGTCACGAAACTTGAGTTCTGAGAGTGCTAGGAACAATTGATTGTGCCGGTATTATTTCGCATGGTCTGTAATGAGGCGATATTATCGATCCTAGTTGTTAGCAACTGTATATGGATGCATATTCACTACGTATTTAGCTTCGTGAGTAAATACTAGACAGTGATATTCCGAACTAACATATATTTTTTTCGAAATTCGAATTCTTGCTCCTGTAAGATCCGGGAAGTCTGAAATCTGCTATTAATTGTTACTGTTAAATGGAAATTCCCTTCAGTCTATCTTGTTGTTCACCAAATTATTGGCTCCTGTATAGCTCAGTTCTTCGATTTGTTTCCAGCACTGAAGACTGTCATGGAGATAGGTTATCGTCTGATTCTAACAGTGTAACACAAGAAGAACAGAAGTTGGAAAAATTTAAAACACATGCTGGTTTGCATTCTGGTACAAAGTCATTCAAATGCCCGTTCAAGTGCAACGAATGTGGAAAGAGTTTCACAAGGCCTGGAAGTTTAAAAATACACGCTGTTTTGCATTCTGGGGACAAACCATTCAAATGCGATGTTTGTGGAAAAGGTTTCTCACAGTCTGGAACATTAAAAATTCATACACGTCACCATTCTGGCGAGAAACCGTTCAAATGTGTTATTTGTGGAGTGTCTTTTACGCAATCCGGAAATCTCAAGAGACACGAACTCCAGCACAGTGGCAAGAAACCTTTCGAGTGTGATACTTGCGGCAAATTTTTGCAAATTCAGATCACCTAAAAGTTCATAAACGGGTTCATACTCGAGAGCAACCTTTTGAATGCGAAATTTGTGGAAGCGTTTTTCGCACTCGAGATCAGTTACTCTTCACAGAAGACGACATAGCGGTGAAAAACCATTCAAATG